>DWOX01000466.1:0-10135 GCA_018251315.1 Nastra julia | reverse complement strand
GCAACAACCCTCCTTCTAAGCTATTGAGCAACCTTTAAATATTGTATTTAAGATATTCTCAAGTAACCGGCTAATTTAGGTGAAGAAAGAGAAAGAAATTGTTTACTACCTTACTCCTACCTTAGCCTCGGCTAAATTTTACAATTAACCTCAAAGTATATTGGTTAATAAATGATAGGAATTTAAATAACTGATTTATCGAAGCCAATAACACACGGTATGTCCTGGCGTCCGGCGTCTGGCGACTCGCCAACAGCCAGGCCGACGCGAGTATGGTGTGACTGTTTGAACTACACCTTTTAATGGTTTAACAAACCATATTACCGATATTTTGCTGGAAATTCACTTTATTGCCGTTTTATCGCAGTTTTACTGTGGAATTTTAAGTAATAATATAAACTGTTTCGGATATTAAAAGGCACAAAAATGTGGCCTTTAATCCGTGACGAAACATAGAATTTTACCATCATAAAGTCACCTAAGTCAATAATGAAAACGTCAAAAATAGTTACACACGTATTTATTAGGATAATCGTGCATCGTTTCTGAAACGTAAAACTTTTGTCGTGACCGTTATAACTAAGGCTTAGTGTTAGTTTTAACTTCAAAACAATATTTTGTATTAGTAGACAAATAAGCGGTATGACAGACCGGTCAGCTGAGCTCTAAATTATGTACTAGGCTGTCCAAACTAAATGTAGTAATGCCTCGTAACTCATGGCGGGTCTGTGAGTGGCTGTAATTAAGTAAATACCACAACTATAAATCGGGAGTTATCGGGGAATTCATTATAGCTAACTTAACCAAATTATGTTATATTGGTATTTGGTATGTTGTATTGGTATGTCGGTATTATTAAAAAATTATAATTATGATATGTGATACTAAAACAGAGAGTATCTTTCCAAAGTGACATCTAGCGACGCAATGTAGTATCTCTTGATCTGTACCTCACGCGATTCGGCTTTTAGTCCTGCTATTCGACGCCAGATGGCGTGGTTCCAATCAATAATTTTTGTATGATCCCTTTAGTGTTTTAATAAAATTTAACCCACCCAATTATGGTTAAATAATACAATATAAGATGATTCTTTATAAAAAAAAAACATTGTGTTCCTTTACGTTAAATTTTTTCGTTTCTTATCAAATCAAGATATTATTAAATATAAGTTGATCCACCTTATTAGTTCATATCACTATCCCACAGCTTTTCGTAAAATGTTGGTAGAACCCTGTATCGCTTTCAGAATTACTTGTGATTAAATACGAACAAAAACAACTAAACTAACCGACAGACATTATAGCCTCATATTCAATAAACAACGACCAGCGGTGGGATTACCGCGTCTATCTGTGGTCAGCTTAGATATAGATCTCGCCCAAACATTTATCCGGCCGTAAATATGAAATATGGTCAGTTTAATTTCCGCTTCGAGATATCTTAACATTTGCAAGTTGGCCGTGTGCAAGGGTTTGCAACGCACCCTCTGTGCGTTAAATAAAAATTCAGCTGTCAGCAAAATGGTCAGTTGGAAATAGACTTCTGTGAAGACGTTTATGCAAATGACTTTTTTTTTTGTTAACTAGCTAAATAAAACAAAATGTTTTGTGTTTCCTTCTTTTTGTTACTTTTGCACGTATTCCTTTGTACCAATGGATAAAATTTTAGAAAATTAATTATAAGTTTTTTGTATAATTTAAAGCTTAGAAAAAAACATTTCGACTTTCATGACACTTTATCCAATTAAAGAGCCTTAAATACACGAATAACCGGTTGATCATTCATGTCCTTTCAGACTTTTTTACGGTAAGTTTTTTGATCCTTAGTTCAGCATCTTTAGTTCGTTAAGGCTACAAATGGTTATTTTGTAGTTAGCCGACCCCTAGTTGTGTTAGCCACAGCTGAATGCTATTATAAAATAAATATTTTAAGTGATTTTATGGGAAAGAAGAAAGTAAATATTTTTGTAAAGGTAAGTTAAGTCTTCATGTTAACTTAATTTTCGCTGCAACCTAGTGAAAAAATACATAGAAAACCAAATAAACACGAACAATAAGAAATAGCTCATGCCTCGATTCATCATGTTTGTTTGCGTCAATTCTTACACCCGCCAAATGTAATACCGGATCTGATGTCTAATTATGTAAGGATTGACCTTGGCACGCGAACTGAAACCGTTTTCCTTACATCGCAACACAGGATACAGAGAGCACTCGAGCGTGTTGGTCAGGATCTGTTGGGAAACCTGCTTCACTCGCCCGCCGCCCGCCGACTGCGCTAACATTTTGAACTGGATCTGGTTTACGACATGGAGCCACCGAGCAGGAGGTTAGCGATTGTGTTGTGTTTATATCGGGGTTATTACCGAACAGTGGTACGAGTAATTAGATAAGTAAGTGTAACGGTGATAGTCTGTACAGCAATGTCTCGAGTCGGTGCCTACCTTTGTGGCCGAAAAAAGCCAACAACTATTTATGATGGTAATGGTTCTCAGGTTAGTTCGTTTGGAGACGTAAGGGCCCGATCATTGAGCTAACCTGATCATTATACAACCTGCTGAATAACTGCAAGTATAGGGCTTCAGGACCCTCCTATTGACATTTCTTTTTGGTCGCTGTGAAATAAAAGTTTTAGGTAATAATGTGGTAAAAATGATAGTAAAATCTAACTTTAGATTACGATGGATGCTCCTCTTTGCTGTGCTGTCGCGTGTGAGCGGGGACCTGCTGTCGAAGGCGACCAGGACCAAGGCGGAGGAGAAAGACATCAGGAACAGTGTGTTCGACTTCATCATCGTGGGCGGTGGCACCGCCGGCTGCGTGCTGGCCAACAGGCTCTCTGCTGTCAGCGATTGGAAGGTGAAATAACATTACCATACCAGAAATCACTACTCGTGTATATGAAATAATGAACTTGATATAATGCCTCACACAACCACTCGAGAATCGTGAAACTTGTAAAGACGGAAGTAAGCTTTAAATATTGAGTTCAAAAGTAAGGTCCTTCAAAGTGTTGACATAGTTCGTAATGAAAACACAAAAATCTTTATTATTCGTCCTTTATTCAGGTCCTTGTCTTAGAAGCCGGGGAAGACGAAAACATCGACTACGATATCCCGTCGGTACCTACAAAGGAGTACCGTCCAATCTTGTGGAACTTCAGGACCGAGAGGAATGGCTTCTCGTGCCTGTCACGACCTGGGGGCAGCTGCGAGGTCCGCACCGGGAAGGTACTGGGCGGATCTAGTGTCACCAACGACATGAAGTACACCCGAGGGTCCAAGAAAGATTATGACGGATGGAGGACCTCAGCTGTGGGGTCCATCTCTTGGATGTACGACAATATCCTCGAATATTTTAAACGGTCCGAAGACAATGGTATGAACTCGAATTATGTTCTTTAAATTAGCAAATGTATGATTACATACATATAAATGGCCATATACAGTGACATATACAGTGAAATCGTATTGAACAGCTTCTGCAGCCTACTGGCAATTGATATTTAGAATGTCTATTCTTAGAATAACTTCACAAATTACTCCAAAGCTCCTCTTATCTACCATGTTATATCAGGTCATTCTGTACGCAAATAATAATTAAGTCAGAACAGTAAGCACTACACATGATTTCATGTAATTTTTTAGGAATTAAATGCTAAATTGTCTCACAGGTGACTACGAAGTATTGATGAACTCCCTGTTTCATTCCCGGGGTGGTGATCTACGAATCCAGAGATTCAAACACACTGACCGATTCATGGAAATATTCACAGCAGCATTCAATGAGATGGGTCTCCGCAGCGTAGACATTAACACGAATGCCCCAGAAGCTGTGGTCAACCATCAATTCGCCATGGCTAACAACACACGATTAAGCACTAATACCGCTTTTCTCAGGCCAGTTAGACATAGAAAAAATTTGACAGTAAAAACTGGAGTAACTGTGACTAAAATCGTTATTAACCCTCAAGATAAAACTGTAGACGGCGTTAAATATGAGACAGAGAAAGGAAAAGAAAACATAGCTTATGTCAAAAGAGAAATAATACTCACTGGAGGAGCGATAAACAATGTACGATTACTACATTTATCCGGTATTGGGCCAACTAAAGAACTGGATAAGTTCAATATAACTACGTTGCTTGATTTACCAGTTGGAATGCATTATCAAGACCAGGTAACGACAGGTGGTCTAGCTTTCATTTTAGGAGACGTTGCTCCTGTGAGCGAAGATCAAATTATTAGTGATTTTAAAACATGGTTCACAACTCGCAACGGACCATTAGCATCTAGAGGTATTAATCAAATATCGGCTTTCATTCAACTATATGAAAGCAATAATGCACCTGACATTGAATTGGCTTTGGAGGGAAATTTTATTAGAAGTGATAAATTTATGCTTACAAATATTAGTGTAAATAGTGCTGAAGAGACTAACATGCCCTTACCTTATTATAACTTAGTAAATATTAATCCAGTGCTTCTGAGACCAAAAAGTTCGGGGAAAGTGACACTAAATAAACGAAACCCTAAATATGGGCGACCAGTTATTCAAGCTAATCTTCTAAAAGAAAGCGAAGATTTGGAAATCTTAGTTGATAGTATTGATATTGCATTACAGATGTTAGATACTAAAGAGATGAAAAAAGCTGATATTAAATTTGCTCCGATAGACTTATTTCCATGTGACCGATTAAGAAATAGAGATCAATGGAACTGCATCGCACGACATTATACTAAAGCTATGAGTAATCCTATAGGAACTTGTCGAATGGGAGAAAATAGTACGGATTCTGTAGTTGATTACGAGTTAAGAGTTCATGGAATAGAAGGAATAAGAATAATTGACGCATCTGTAATGCCAACACATGTAAGAGCTGGATTATTTGCTCCAACAATGATGATTGCTGAGAAAGGAGCTAGTATGCTCTTAAAAGATTGGAAAGAAAATAGAGGAAATTACTACAGTAGAAAATAAATAAATCTGTAACCTATTTGTATATACCTGCTTTTACATAAAATATTAATTAAATAAGGATAAAATTATAAATGTAAATAAAACAAAAGATTTTTAGTACCATGCAGTTTTTATTAAATCACTAGCTTTTTCAGCTATCATAATAGTGGGCGCTGCTGTTGCTCCTCTTGTTATTTTAGGTATTATTGAAGCATCGACTACTCTTAAGTTAGCAACTCCATAAACTTTTAAATTACTGTCTACAACCGATTCAGCATCTTTAGGTGGTCCCATTTTACATGTGCCGACATAGTTATGTAAAGGCGCTGAAAAGTGTTTAATTATACAGTACCAAAATTCTTCAGATACCCTTTTATGTTCACTGCACTCATTATTTACAATTGGTCGTGGATCAAATTCAAATCCAGCACTTTTAAAAATGTCTGTATCAAAAAGTTTAACTATTTCTTGTATTCCTTCTAATAGTTTTTTTTCGTCAGTGGTATCTTTTAAGAAGTTTGGGTATATTAAAGGTATTCCAAATACTGGAGCTGTGGCATTCAACACGATCTGACCTCGACTTTTTGGGGTCAACAGTGATAAACACATGTCAATTCTATCGTAATACATATTTGAATCGTGTCCTCGAAAACGAACTTCAATATCCGGTGCACCAAGAACTTCCGATATACTCGATTCAATAAATGCGACTACTTGAAAATTTGCCGACAGAGGTCCCACTCCTTTCGCATAATAAACGCTAATATCCTTTAGTTTTTCAGAAAATTTGGAGGTCGTTGCAGTTTTTCCTAGTTTAATAACAGGTAAACAAACAGATAAGTGGTCATGGAAATTTCCACCCACAGGTAAATCGTAATATACTTTGATATCTAGATATTCTAAATATTCCTTAGGGCCGATGCCCGATTGCATCAATAACTTGGGTGAATTTATCGCACCTGCACTTAAAATCACTTCTTTACTAGCCCTGGATTTAATTTTGGTACCATTTCTTATGTATTCTACTCCTAAAGCCTTAAGAGTTTCTTTTGTTTCATCAAATATAATTTTAGTTACTAAAGCTTCATTGATAATTTCTATATTCGTTCTCAGTTTTTTTATGGGTTCTATGAAAGCTGTATATGAACTGACCCTCTCTCCAAAATAAGACATTGTTTGGATTCGCATAAAACCGAGTTGATTGCGGCCATTCAAGTCTGTGTAATTATAACCCATCTCATTTAGAGCACTGAGGAGAATGTCGACATTATCATCTACGTAAGGGTATCTTCCTACGTCTAAGGGTCCTTGAGTGGAGTGATAGTATTTGTTTTTAGAAATATCCTTATCATAGTTCCCTTCGGAGTACTTGAAATATGGTAATATTTGGTTAAAACTCCAGCCGTCGTTACCATTAAGAGCCCATTCATCGTAATCAGCTGGACTTCCTCGCATATACGCCATGTCATTGATCGAAGACGTACCTCCAAGGACCCTGCCTTGAACAACTTCGCATCCTTTTTCACCGCGATAGTTGCAAAAGCTGAAATCGATTTCAGTTATATAATTAATCGAATTAGGCGAGTGATTACAAAATTATTAAAACAATTTAGCCGCCACTCAAGAAAATGAAGAATGGAATATATTTTGCAGGGAAAATAACGGAAGTTCGACGAGTAGGTAAGAGACTTTCCTTGTGTTCATGAAAAAGTAGAATTTTGGCAAAATTATTTGAAGTTGGATAATTTCTTGTATGAATCGTAATTACATATTACATTAAACAGAATGAATTTTTTTCACATACAACAAAAAGTAAATTTAAGATTATATTAATTACCCTCTTTTTGGACGCATTGAATACTGCCAATCTAAACTGGACCCCTTAAACTCACTGGTCAAACCTGGTATTAGAGCCATTTTTGGTTCTACCGGACCAGCTTCTAACAACAGAACCTGTAAAGAAAGACTTTGTCACAATCCGAGTAATAATAAGTCGCATCAAGAGTCATTGGTACCGTCATGTCATTGTATGAGTGGGTTTTCATATCAAATAAGAGAGTACTGTTTATAATTTAGTGAGCAATCAAATTTGTACTTAGGGATTCGAATAAAAAAGATCGCCCTTATGCTAACGAAATATTGAATTTAATAATAATTTCTAAATTCAACTAACAACAACAAAATAAATTATGCCATACACAAGAGTTTTAGTTAAAGTTTAAAATATAATTTGTAATTTGGTTTACCTTCCATTTTCGATTTTCCGACAAGCGACTAGCAAGGACGCAGCCAGCGGTACCGCCGCCAACTACAATGAAATCATATTCTTCTTCTGTTTCTTTGCTCTCTTCTGGAACTCTTTCATTTTCCATATCCTTATATCTAGCGTAGGGATTTAATGTGCCTTCGTGTTTTTGAACAAATTTCTCTTCAGTCTTCATTTTCTTATTCACAGAGTTTACCAACTGATGCTTAGCGTTTCCAAAATAATCGGGTTCAGGTCCGATATGGCCGTATAGAGTATGAATGAGAGATATCAGAAGTATGGCAGTGGGCGCACATTCGATTCTGCCGTCACATATGTTGCATAGATCATCTGTAATATTACCAGCTGATGACATGGCATGTTTCAGTCCTTTTCTTCGAATTTCGTTCAACTTTTTCACAATGTTATACTATATCACTGATTTTAATCATTATCACTCTATCAAATTTTTATTGAATGTGTGAATAATTATTTTTTCTTGATACATTGTTTTATTCACTACTGTATAATTCACTGTGAATGTCAAGTCTGTAATGGGACACTGTTTTTTATTATTTAGAGATGTTGTTTATGAACTCTTTAGCTCTATTAAAACTAACACAACTATCACACTGTTGTGCATAGTAAAGTGACTAGTCGTGGTATGCCTGTTTATCTTTCCGATTGTCGTTCAACTGCTGTATGCGTAACGTCAGCTGCATTCTTGAGAAAATGATACACGCACGAAAGCGTCCGTTTGTCCGTGCATTCTGCTTTAATTTATTCAGGTTCTGTTTAATAACGTTCTTAATCAAATGCAAATCTTCAGCATTAACATTTTATATGGAAACATAACTACTTTATTTAACTTTAATATCTAACATCTGGGAATGCTTTAAAGAATATTTTGTAGCTTATTAATGGAGAAATTTTCTTGTATAGATTGCACCGGTAGTAATAAAAGTAATTTTATTTGACATTTCAACATTTTTCAAATAACTTTACACCAAACCACATTTTATGTGTCTTTAATCCATGACTCCAAGTAATATAAATGTAACACATATTTATAGAAGCAAACAGTTTTTTAAAGCCCAAAAATGAACAGACAGAGCCGGCGGCAAACAATGTAAATGAAAGATTGTTTGTTATTGTCGAGGTGTTTGTTTGTGTTTATTTTCTTGGAGTTTCTGTACATTGACGCGTTCCGTCGGTGAATGGGAAATGGAAAGAAATTACTTGTACTGACGTGTCAAAACAAGCTGTACTTATTGTCGAGGAATGAAAGTAGCTTACTTAGCTACTGGTGTTAAGTGGTTTATGCTCATACGCTACTGGAATTAATTGTAAGTAATCTACGTTGGGATTGCAATGATGGGAGAAGTTTGAACTATGAAGCTGGTGTCTGTAGTTCGTAGAAATGCTTCAAAGGTACTTTATAGTTATGTAAAGTTTGTTCGAATAAGTTAATAGTTTTTGAGGGTATACGAACTTATTGAGAATTGAGCCACATTTGACCTTTTGCAAGATATCTGGTCTCTTAACGAAAAGATATTAATGATATGGATTCATATTCTGCTTCATTGCCTATCTAAACTCCTAGTATACTTCTGGCAATTGCCAGGCAGTGACAATCTCAATTATTTTCCCTTCTACATAACGAAAGACCTATAAGCTCTGCTTCTATACGTAAATCAGCAATATAAAGTTATGAAACATATTATAATGTTGTGTTTCGTGGCTTAATCGCTCCAACAAATCCACTGTGCCTCGTCATAACTTTGGCATACGTCATTAAACGCGTAGATTGTCAAGCACACGACTTAATCCCCAGGTAGCTTTATGAGGTTCTCTAATAACTAATCTCTGGAATGGCGCCATAAATTAGGAATTCATGAGTTATGCGGATTTTATGGCAGTTTTGAATATTCACTGTGGAGCGCCGTAAGTCAGCGCGGCCGCGGCACCCTTGCACTGACAATATTCATAGCTTCATAACTCGTTACTTGTTAAATTTCGCAAAATTGACACGAATTTCTTCTACATAATTCGAAAAACATCTATGTTTTTATGACTTTATTTCCAAAGAAATAATATGCATGCTAGGAATCAGAAAATATTTTATATTATATACTGTGTTAAGGTAACACAGAAGGAATCTTTGACCTGAGCTTCGGAAGCGTTTTCAATTAAATTTGGGTAACGTACTGACTTCTTAAGAACATGAAGTCACACAAGGACAATTTCTATAATGATAGCTTTTATTTTTATTGTCCTAGACAACGCAAGTTATAAAATTTGAAGAATGTACATAAAATTATAATTATCAGAATTTAATGCCATTGAGTATAAAAATGCAATTCTATACAATTTCAGATCACCAATAAAAAATTAACTGAGTAAATATCTACTTCCCGTGCTGCAATGATACTAAAATCCCAACATACCTATAATTTAGCCACGCTTTCTGTAATGACGGAGGCACTGGCCACTGCTGCTCTCACTGATGGATAATTGCTTTATTTTACGCTGTTTATCATGCTCATGATTTTTTGCTTTTGTACTGCAGGAAATTGTTTTAAAATGACTTAAAAGGTAGGTAATGCGTAGATACAAGCATTTTTTTAAATAGTGATGAGAGTTAAATTACTAATGCACGCCATGGATAGTTATTTGTCTCCACGCCATGTTATGGCAACAAAATAATATAAACAACTAGCGGTCGCCCGTGGCTCCGCCCGCGTGGAAGGATTATATAAATTATCAACCCCAAAATCAACCCCTTAGATTTCGAATTTCATATAATCCCGTCTTAGTGAGCACCTATGCCCTAAGAAGAACCCGCATGCAAAATTTCAAGTTGTTAGCACTTGTAGTTTCTGAGATTTCGTGATGAGTGAGTGAGCGAGTGAGTGAGTGAGTAAGTGAGTG
>DWOX01000465.1:0-10135 GCA_018251315.1 Nastra julia | reverse complement strand
ATGACAGTAGCTAATGTCAAATGTGGAATCGAATTAAAAGTTCGGTTAGCGTATGGTTTAAACTCTTATCTATGTCATTCATTATCACTCATTACTTGCTCCGGTGGTAGGAGTATAGTGTTTTGTGATACTTGTTGTTTCCTTGATTTTTTTTATTATTATTTACGTGATATAGTGATTAAAAATAAACGATTTGCTCTCAGCTTTCAGTCATTCATCAATTCATTACTACAATTTTTTCTTTAACATTGTTTTAGCATCGGTAGTTTCCACAAGTTTTTGTTTGGTTAAAGTTTTAGAAAAGTTAAGATTTATTCGCACTTTCGTGTTAAAGTATTTTTTGTAACTTACAAAGCAACAATATTTTTCACACTGAAAAAGAAACAGGCGTCGTCTTGATACCTGCTAACATTAGAACTTTTCGCTGAAGTGTTAAGTGCTCGTTATAATGTTTAAAAAAGTACCTCAGTATAAGTTAAATAATGGTCTTTTTATCCCTATGATTGGCCTTGGTACTTATGCGGTAATTATCAAAAATTCACTGTTAAAAATGATTGGCTTATTATGTTTTACTAAGTTAAGCGATACTATTTTTATACCAGAGGAAAGCCCTTCCTGGGCAGTATCGGCAAGCAGTAGAATGGGGGATAGAAGCTGGCTACCACCACATAGACACTGCCGCGTCCTACCACAATGAAGAGGAAGTGGGTGAGGGAATTGCCAATAAAATCAAACAGGGGATGGTGTCACGAGACCAACTCTTTGTTACAACTAAGGTATGAGATTCAGTCTATTTCTTAACTATTTATGACCAATGGCACAGTGGTTTCATGCTAGACTGTTCATGAGTCCTGAGCTTGATTCCCAGGGAGGCAAGAATTTTGATGAGTTACAATTTGATATCCTGATAGCAATAAAGAAAATATTTTGATACTTAAAAATGTGAATTTTAATGAATTTTCAGCTTTGGAATGATCAACATGCTGAAAAGGATGTGGTTCCAGCTTTAAAACAGTCCTTAAGTAAATTGAGATTGGACTATGTGGATCTCTATTTAATCCATTGGCCCATTTCTGTTAATGTAAGTATTTTCATTAGACATTAACTTATTAACAAAATTGTGGGTCTTTAGAGAGAACAGGAGATACTACACAGCACTGACACAGTACTTGCAAGCCTTTCATTTATATTTCCAAATACAGTAAAGCAAGTGTAGAAATTCTTTAATTCTAGGAAAAAGGTGATATGAAGATAGACTACTTAGAAACTTGGAAGGGAATGGAGCAGGCAGTAGAGTTGGGTTTGACCAGGTGCATCGGAGTGTCCAACTTCAGTGAGGAACAACTGCGGAGACTGGTTCAAGCCGCACGGATTAAACCAGTAGTAAATCAAATTGAGGTGTGAGTTAGGTTATGTAACTATTTGTAGGAAAAAAAAGTTATGTTAAGTAAACAATTCAGAATAAGGTACACTAGCTTAGAAAGTGAGCAAAATGCTGAAACAGGCAGTATCTAAGTATTGAAATTTAAACTATATTTCGTCAGAATAAGTAGAGAAAATTGTTAAAGAACTGGCTAGCAACTACACCAGCCATAACTTATATATTAAGAAATAACGTTAAAATTTCAGATCAGTCCCACCCTGACGTCACACAAGCTGGTGGAATGTTGTAAGCAGCTGTCAGTGGCGCCCGTGGCGTACACCCCGCTCGGGCTCATATCGGAGGCGCGGCCTGAGTTCATCGGGAAGGACGCCATCAAAACTGACCCCAAGCTGGGCGCAGTGGCCGACAACCATGGGAAGACTCGGGCGCAGATCGCATTGAGATATTTGGTAATTTGGTGGCTTATTTAACTGAAAAGGTTCAAGATCAAAATGTATGCTAAGTGTCATTATCGTTATGAAGTTTGCGAATCGTTTAAATAGGTAGGTACTACGAGTATATTATTCAAACATGCAATTGTTTTCACTGATATAGTAACTAGGTGTTGGTCAAACCGTATTTTGATTTCTATTGTATCCAATTTAAAGTTTATATTATCCCTCTTTCGCATTACTTTCATGATGGTATGATCGCGATTAACGTTTTTTTTGTTTTATTGATATAATTTGTTATACATTTCAGATTCAACGCGACATCATAGTCATTCCAAAGTCGTTCACTAAATCGCGTATCGAAGAAAACATTAATATTTTCGACTTTGAACTGAGCGATGAGGAAATGGCCGTTGTAGATAGCTACAACATCGACCACAGATGTGTTCCCGGCCTGGTGTATGAGAAACTAGAAAACTACCCATTCTGAATGACAATTTTTTTTTAAGTGTAGCATTATAGGTTATTGTTATATAAATTCAGGGGTGCCTTGTTGTTTTAATTTACAAAATTATGTATTTTTTTTAAGGAAACACTCATATTTTATACACGCTAAGCGTTAAAATGGGCTGTGGAAAATTCGTAATTTCAATATATTTTTATTTTTACAGTAAAATATTTGTATTGATTTTTAAAACATATACCTTTATAACATTTTTTTAAAGCATTGACTATTTTGAGCGTACTTACTAAATTTTAGCGCCAGAATGAAACACAGAGGTATTGTTTGACAATATTTTATTTAACTGAAAACAAAATGTGAACAATTAATGCAAACATATCAACATTCAATGCGTTTAAACGCAAAATAATTTCCATATTTGGTGTCCAAGCAAATATCGGGTATAAAAAGGAATGTCCGATAAAGATCTCTCCACATTGATTCATTACACATACGAGTATATAATTGGCCATTAGTCTAGTATTCAGAGAGACCTTACAGGATCTAAAAATTAAGAGTAAAAAATAGAAATGCAGATAAAAGCAAACGATTTAAAAATAAAAATGTTTTTTATATGCCTGTTACTCATTAATCGGCAGAGTCCATATGAATCTATACTGAACTATATAGTATTCATACGCATCAATATTTTATACGTGATGTTTCAGTACTAATAATAAGCTCAAATTAACATTTTCCTACACAAATTCTTACAACAAATTATTCGAAGCAAACTGTCGCTTAAATTATAACTATCTACTCCCAACAACACAAACTCAGAATAATTCATTATAATCACCGTATCCACAATTTGTTAAAACAAAATATTAAGGAAAACTTTAATGAAAACACATATTCTTTAAATTATGTAAAGTGTAAGTATAAAAAGGTAGTGCAATTCTGTTACTTACATCTTGTCTACTAAGGTTTTATACAAAAACTAATTCTAGCTCACGTGTGAACACAGCCTATTATATTTGTTGGTTGAGTCGCGCAATTTCAGTGAATTCAATAAAAGGAATTGAAAAATAAATAGTTAGTTAATAAAACAACATAGATTTAAATAAAGTCAAAAAATATTTAATGTATTTGCTTAATAAACTAAATATTAATTTTATCGACCACACAGTTGACTGCTTTCAAAATTAAAGCACGTGGACATAATTCCTTTACAAGTCACTCCGTTGAAGGCATCACGGTTCATGCATTCACGACAAAACACCATGAAATTGGTCGAACACGAGAACGTAGAACAGAAGCTCGGCCGTACCGGTTGTATCGGATTTCGATTTCATGCGTTGTATTGCTGAAGCAACAGTTTATTGTCTTGTAGAGGTATCGATTTTGCGATTGAACAATATTGTATTTACATATCGTATCTGCAGTATTAACTGATGTAGGTGGTTACGTCACATTTAATGTTATCCAATACATAATATCACCCAAATATTACGTAGGTATGAAGTATTTCAGTGGGTGTAAATACTCTCTCCCCTCTTAGCCTACTTCGAAAACGAAGCTACTAACATAATTGTAGAAGTTTCCAAGTTTATTTAGTTTACCTGCAACGTTCGATTCGCACTTGACAACTGCCTAGAAATTTAGAGTACCACGGGCGCGGTCATAAAGCGCGCGTCACTCATGCGGCCAATTTAGACGTTAACGGACGGCACGTTATTTACGACGGAGCTAATATTATTTATGTGTGTCAACTCGTTCTATTTACGAATTCGGCACACTGGATGCGCTCCCGGACCGCCGAGTGATTCATTGCCGGGAAATGGGTGCATTTCTACGCGAGTTTGTAGTTCTGTCACTAGGTGCGTTTCGTCAATGCCATTTGATATCTACTGCAGTTGCTAAGACCATTTGTTATATTTAATTTTATTATTAAATTTGTTGATTAACATGACGTATGATATCCTGAGTTCAAACTAGAGAGAAGATACAGTTAATATTGTCAGAAGATAAGTCTTTCAATTAAGAGCCAAGTCTCATTACTTCCGTTAAACTGTAAAACTGAAATCAATAGTATAATTGTAGTGTATTTTACGTTGCATTTTTAACATGAACTGTGCAACATTTCTATACCTGAGAAGCATAAGGGCCTATGTAGTGTTTCGTTTGGTTCTTCTGTAAACCGGGGATTTGTTACGTAGGCCCTTCTCACGTCGAGATTTCATAGTCACACAAAAAAATCCAGGAAACATTGGTACAAGAATCAGTAATAAAATATATTTTTCTACTCAACTCGACACATCTCAACTCTCTGTCCACAGCTCAAATTGAGTCATCACTGTCGCGTAATCGCGGTGTCGCACAGTAACGTCACCATTGTGCATGCGTCCTAACGAAGCTGAAACATTGCACCGTTTAGTCACGTGCACCACGTTAGTTGATCGTTCATCTACGTCGCATGAAGTAACCGCAACCTGTAATTGATGCCAAACTATACATCTACGTTGTTCTGGTATGCGGACGAGAAAATGAATAATAACTGCTCAAAATTACGCTGAATTTTTAATCCTTTGTTATGCATTGCGTAGACTATTGTGTTCTTGGTTTGGATCTATTATTTTTTAGCATAAATCGCGAAATTATTTACGCACATATAAAAAAACAATTTCATAGTAATTGAGAAAATTGAATTAATTAAACGTAACTAATCCGACAACGTTAATCTAACCATGCCTTTATGTTCCATTCCCTTACTTATTTTAATCGATCGAGTCCCAAAATGTAGAGAAAGATTTCTCCTTCGTTAATGAAAAAAAGTCATTATTTTAAATGCCACCGATTAATATACGCTAGTTATCCTGTTTAAAATAAAGTTTATTCATTACAATGAATTAAAGCAGGTAATTGGTGTCAGCTTATCGTACAAATGCCACGATCGAAAGATAAAGGATATTCATTAAACCTGTAACAGTTCGAACTTCATAACCATTCATACGTACTCGTATAACGTAAATATATTTGTGGTTTCATAATAATTATACATGACATGATTTAATTTATAAAAGCTTGTCATCCTTATTCTTTCTACGATCTTGAACCCAAATTATATCATCTCAGATAATCAATTTTATTTCGTTTAACAATATAGCGTAGAAGTAATAAGTATAATTAAATGCCAGCCCCCACACTTCGTCGATAACTCACGCTTGACTGTCGTAAGTCTTAAGCCGAATACCTCATTTGCATGTAATAAAGAAAGATAATTTTTAACTCGGTTCGATACAATACGCGCCAGCAGTTATGACATCACTCACGTGTTCCCTCTCCTTGCCCATTTCCAACCGCAGTTTAGAAAGTGTCCGCGTCATAAATCACTGTGATTGACTGACGAAACGTACTCGTAACTGCCCCTGTCTGCACTCATTCCCAGACCTATACATTGTAATAATTGACAGGCGCACCATACCATACGCACTACTAAACAATTCTTTGACAAGACAATTTAACACGAGTTCAATAAAAGCTAAGCTAAGGTTTGTTCACATGTATAAATGACACGACGATGCAACGCAACGATTTACTCGATCGAAATTGGGCAGTAAAAAACAATGTTGCTGTGAGGTGTAGTATCTTAAATGACAACTTGACGGATTGTACCAAAATCTGTCGCTAGCCGCTACAATCCGATGCTACAGCAGATATATTTTTTTGCTAGCTACAGATCAGCGTCAAAAAGTCGTAGACACTTATATGAAAACCATTCTGAAAGCTTAACCATAGTTACTTAACTATAACAATCTAAAGACAACTTAACGTGCTCTCTGAAGCTGAAGCACGGAAATACGAAAGAAATTTTCAGCTACTACAAGCAGTCACAACTGTAATGAAAATATTCACAGATAATGTCTACGACTTTTTGTCGTTGCAATGTCTTGTCTGCGTCTATCACACATGTGAACAGGCACTTAAAACGGTTGTGCTGAATACAAAATTGGAAAGATGTTGCGCAAATTGTGTTACCTAACGTGGTCCGTACCAGGGAAGCAGGAATGGACGTGCGGTCAACTGATACCCGTTTGTAAATATGACAGAGATAGACGATCGTCATCAGTCAATGTTCAGCGAAGTAAACAACTTCGCAGCGGTAATTGGTAATGGTAACAAGCCACGTTAAAGGGCGTGAAAACGAATCGTTCAGACATACAATACTCAGTCATTTATTAATACGACTGGATTCTTATTGATTTAGTGCTTTAAGCCCCACGGTTTGTTTGTAAGTGATAGATCGAGTAAGGAAATGTCGAAAGTTGGATAAGTGATCGCAATTTTACATCGTCGTGGTTTAGGAGGCTATTAAGTAAGGCACTCTGTCCCACTTAACCATTGTAAATGAGCCTTAAAAGTTCCGATACGGATTTATTTCTAATGTTTTCCCCAAACGCATTATTATAAGCGTTATGATTGCGACATATTGAAGTGATCATGAACTTCAAAATACTAATTGTTGAGTAGGTATACATCTGTTATTATTTATAGATTCCTCTTTCCTATACCAAGTAAGTTTCATCTTTCAAATAGGCAATCACGAAATGAAACCACAAATAGAAATCGAGTGGAACGTGTATAACATTGTATACATGTATTACACAGCTCGTGTAATCTCGGCCTAATCATAATAATGACAGAAACGGCAATAATGACAGTAGGGTCTAATCGTCCAATACGGAGAGAGTGGAATTGAGTCGTCGCCCACACGATTGGTTGAAAACGAAAGTTGATGTGCGATTGAGTCGAGATTGTTGGTTTTTCGACCGAGAATTGCCAGTTTAGTTTGTGACAATGTCGGACAGTACGACCAACCTTAATGAGATGTTTGGATGTTAATAGTGGTCGATATTTCTGCGGGGTTTATGTTTGAACTGTCTAATACAAATCAGATCGGATTCATTGACTCGTCCAGCAGTGTCTGTCAGTCTACAGACCTTATTAGGCCTTACGATTTCTAGTTCGTCCACTTTAAATTCTTACAACGTTAATACTGGAGTTATCACGCTGGGATTGGGTTTTTATGAAGGCGGCGTTCAGACCTGACGTCGACAGTAAAGATCCGGAATGGCGGACGACATGACAGAAACAGGAGGTTATCCAATTAACTCTTCAAGGGTGGTACTGCCAACAGTTAGACAGTAATTGCTTCTAATCAATCGCACTACTTGAAAGCGGTCACACTTCTATTGAAAGTGGGACGTCATCTTAATTTGCCTTTACTTCTCTCACGGGTTCTTTTGTTATTTAGTTCTCGTAAAGTTGTTATTTATTCTAATCCCATATTCCAGTATATATCCAACGAACGAAACAAGAAACTGTCGGTGAAAAAACATAACATTCCAAGGAATAATAACGATCTTCGCCATAGCAATCGGCAAGACTGTACTCTCTGTGAAATATGTCAGATCGCAAAAAAACTGACCTCAATATTTTGTTCCGAAAGTTGTGTTTATACTGGTATATGTCTAATCCTTTCAACATGTATAATTTTAAAGCTGTTTCCACCTATTACATAAATGAGCGTCAGTGGCCGATGTTCATATTTATCATGAATACGACTCTTGAAGCGAGAGCGTATTAATCAAAGCGCAAGTACCTTTATAGTTGAGCAAATAAAAGCGGCACCGGTCTTTATCGATACCTTGCACTAATCAATTAGCAGCGTGGCTTAATCAACGCATTAGGTGGATTGATTTAACGTCGGAAAACTAGCAACATTTCAACGTCCAATTCAATGTCTAGGAAACGTTTAGTCTCATTAATTGCACAGCTTGCGTTCAAACAAAACGGTAAGGTTAATGACAGCCTGCGCAACGCATCTGCGGTCGTAATCGGTATCGCGGCGCACGCCATTTTAACATTTATTTTGTCGCCTCAAATGACTATAATTGCGGGCGATTATGCTCTCGGATTCGCCGCCCACCGTACGTTGGAGTCACGTTATGTCGGCAACTCGTATTTACAGCGCAATGAGCGAGTAAAACTTTTAAAATATCACGTTTCTTGATAAACTCAGCGTGAAACGTGACATTCGAGACCGCGTCTTGCGATTACTAGTCCTGGCCGAGTGCAAGAAGCAAGAACTCTACGAGTAGTCTTGACCGCCACTCTGCTGTCATTACTGTCGATTTAAAAATAGATAAAAAATACTGACGGTTGAAAATAACGCAATAGTATTATACACGACAGTTTAACCGACGTTTGAGATAATAACTTGCAAAACCGTCATTGTGTTGGAAGTTTATTGCTGTAAAAGTTGTATGAAGTTTTGCACTAAGACCGCCTTGCGTGATCAAATTTATATTTTTTAAGATAAAACATCACTTTTTAGTTTTACGACGCTTCAAAATATTTCTGTCGAGATTTTGGTGTTAGCAAACAATATAATTTTTATTTGCGAGTCTTAAATAACTTTTGAATTATTTGTGACGGATCTTCAAACATGCTTATTTTGTCCGATACCTTTTACAATAACTAATATTGACTCGAAACATATTTTTCCGATATATTTGCTTTTGAAACCTTTCTGCTCTTGAACTTTATTTACTGAGGTAATGAAACGCGACCGTATATTTGTGTACGGGTATCACGGAATAATGTTAATTTACTTATTTTTATTAGGTTTTCTTATGTACTTTTATCTCCCACTAGCATTCGCCCGCGGCTCCG
Source organism: Nastra julia (assembly GCA_018251315.1). NCBI lineage: Eukaryota > Metazoa > Arthropoda > Insecta > Lepidoptera > Hesperiidae > Nastra > Nastra julia. Next base: position 1,143 of record DWOX01000465.1, on the reverse strand, counting down.
TCCGTGGAAGCGTGTTGTTATTACTATACGAGCCCGCGGCTCCGCCCGCGTGGAATTCGGTTATATCCCGCGACATGGTAAGGAGTAGCCTATAGTCTTTCCCAAGGTCTGGACTATTCGATTGAACAATCTTACATGATTTTATGTTAAACAATAAAGAACTTTCATGCAAACTTTCATCCCCTATTTCAACCGCTTCTATTGTTTTTTTCGCAATAAAAAGTATCCTATGTCATTTCCCAAGTTCAGTTTTATCTTCATACCGAATTTCATCAAAATCTGTTCAGTGGTTTAGGCGCGAAAACGTAACAGACAGACAGACAGACAGAAGGACAGAGTTACTTTCGCATTTATAATATTAGTAGGGATTACTGCCGAGCCCCATTTCCTTATTAGCCGGAAATGTGTCGGCGGTGCTTCTGATGCATCCATAAACTGCGCAGAAGAGCAATTCGAAAAAACTACTTACTACTACTTAGTATAAGTAGGTAATCTTTTGCACGAGAACTCCCAATGTCGTGTTAACTTATCTGTGATTATGCAGACAATTTCATACACGAGTAACTTTTTTCTCATACATGCTACGTCAAATGTATTGAAAGACATACCAAATGTTTTCTCTACTATAAAGACCCTACATTGGGAACAAAAAAGTGAGGCTTGTTTTTTTTCGCGATTTGACGTAATTATCTCACAAAGCACGGTCTTGCCGATTAATATGTCGAAGACCGTTATCAATTGTTACCACGTTATGCTTTTTCGCTATCTTTTGCTCCGAACGCTGTCTAAACTGGCCTATGCTTGCAGCCTACAGTAACATTTTCAAAATCTCTATTGAAACTCATACGGATTCCATGATTTTCCAGTACTCATTTTAAATGGAAGAAACCACTGTTCGTTGTCTGATTGCCACAACTGGACAATGCTTCCTGCACAACTTGTATGGCTACTGTTTGTAGGGTTGCCAACGACAGTTTTTATAGTATTATAAGAGCAAAATTTTTTTTTTTTAAATATTGTCAATTTTTTTTACTGTCAAAATTTAATCCAATTAAATACTAAACTAAACAAACAAATGTGACGCTATGCACACTATAGATGTGAGATTAGCTACAGTCAGCTGAAATAAATAGAAAATAACAT
>DWOX01000464.1:0-10136 GCA_018251315.1 Nastra julia | reverse complement strand
GTGAATGATGAGTGTACAAATTATCTGTTTCAAAGAATTACAGATAAACAGGGAAGTAGTAGGTATACTAGAATGTACCACTAAAAAATTTAGTGGCAAAGCCGAGCTGTAGATATCCGTCGTTCAGTTTCGTACTCTTTGATACCTACTTGTTCCGTTTCTCATCCATACTGAAAGGCTGAGTCTGCTTTTAGAAAAAACTGCGTCTAAATCTGCAACATGCAATTTTTTATGTTCGATACATCTGAATAAATTTTGCAAGGGGAGCGAAAGTTTCGATCCGATCACTACATTTGAAATTCTGTGAAATGTTAGAACGTGAGGCATAAATTGAATTTACTTCAAAGTGAACACAGTGTGGTGATATCTTTCATGGGTGTTCCGGCTGTGCTATTTTGTAGAACTACAGTTCAACCACAGTGTAACACACTACAGTAGAGTTATTACCTTTGAAGGTTGCCACTGCCAACCGACACCGTCTCGACATATTATCGTTTTAACGTTAATGTACCCAAGTCTGGAATAAGTTAGGTAATACATAATTTTAGTACGTGGTATAACATTATATATTTACACGGGTAAATTAGTCTTATCATTAATTACCTACTTATGTACCTACAGAACATATTAATAATAAAATATTTGAATTTTTTATTTTATTATCATTCCTTTAAATTCAATTATTGTTCCTCATTTTCTATTAAAGGCATACTTAGATAACCTATGATTAATTTAGTACTAAGATATAACTAAGATAACAGGCAAGAAAATTAAAGTGACGTATGAACAAAAAACTAATTATGGTTATCTTTGCTACGTATATATAAAAAAAACATGCATCTAAAAACCTGAACCACTCACTGCCTTGAAAACGGTGTGTTTTATCTGTGGTTCCTTGAGTTGCCTATGATTATGCTCGTCAATACATATCCTGTAAGTTCCCATTTTGGCCGCCAGACGTCGCTAGCAAGTTCGCGCGCTTTTCTTCAGACTTCCCGCCATTTTTACGTTGACAGTATTGTGTGTTAAGTATTGTGTCCATGGACTACATTCAATTTAGATGTAGATTAATATTTCAATAAATAGTGAAGCATAATTATTAAGATCATTATTATTGATGCAGCAAGCTTTTATCAAACTTCAAGATAAATCCCGTGGTAAATGTAAGTAGTTGTATGAGTTGTATCACTTGCGATGGCGGGAACATGTCCCCCAAGGCTGGAAACCTGTATATGAAAGAACAAGTCTGTAATAATAATTAAGCTATGTATATACTTAATCTTATATAGTATATAAATATTATGAGTATGATCGTATGTAGGTATAATTATGTATTAACTTAGGAAGTTCATCCCTGATGGGTGTCATACGACTGCGCCAGTTCTTTTAGTTAACAGGTTATAAAGTCATCAATGAAATATAATTAATGTTGAACCTTATTCAGTATTATACATTGCTTTCGGTAAGCTAAAAGTGTTGGCGGTTCAGAGAAACGTCCTAAAAGATTAAGGAATTAAAATCTAGGTAGTTACTATTATTATGTTGGTGATTGATTAAGCTTTACTTTTCTGAAATCAGAGAATATCTTTTAAAGAGTCATGTTAGTTTTGCTATAAATAGTAGAATTCAATTACCAGATTACCACTGGGTACTTTAGTTACTCTTTCGATCTGTGGTTTTATTTATTTATGAAAGAATAGTGGCTCGCCCTCGCTTCGCTTCGGTAGACTTTAACTTCAACCTCTCCCGTCGACTACCTATTTTCCAACTCATACAGACGCGACGTACTCCGCGCGTGACCCATTCCGCATTCTTTGTTTTTTTTACGACAGCAGCGCCACCTACCAGGTCCAATTGTATTTTTAAATCATTCAGGAAACCATTGAAATACCAGTATAAAATTATAACCCAATGGGTTCAGCTGTCTAAAAGTTAGAGTAATAAGTACACACATCAACAAAGTCTAAGACTCTCCCACACTTTTGATGCCTACTTAATAATTTTATCTTAAGATACAATATTTTTTCCTCGCGGGATTGCAATTAAAATATTTTCCGATGTAACGGGAGTAAAATTATAGCCAAAACGAGTAAAAATAATAGTTTATTACAGACGTTTGGAGGTTGAAAAAAAGATGCGAAAAAATGTACCAAAAAAAAAGTTTAAAATAAAAATATCAACTTTTCGAATTAAATATCGACTTTTCGAATTTTATTTTTAATGCATTGCCAAAGGCTCGACAACGCGTCGGCATGCTTAAAATCGGGGGAATACTGTTCCATGTTTGAGAAAGATAAGCTCTTGCTCTGTGCGTACATTTTGCGGAAGCTCTTTAAACGCTTGCCTGCCGAGTAAATCCCAAACGTGCTCTATGGGATTCATATCGCACGATTGTGAAGACCAGTCTTAGTCATCAACATCATTTTCAAAAAAGACATCGATTACTTGCCTAGCGGTATGCGCTCGAGCATTGTCCTGCGTAAAAATAAAATCTTCACTAATTTGTTGTCGAAGCGGAACAACGGCAGGTTCAACTATCCGCTGTCGGTATATTGGGGCCGTCATGGTCACTTGTATTGAAACGAGGTCTGTTCTTCCACCAACTCAGATTCCAGCTCAAACTTCCACTGTTCCACCTTAATAAGTATGAACAGCTACTGAACATCGAAACCGTTCAGGACGACCTGGTGCACGCTAAACACGTATTCTTGTTGAATCAGGACGATGGATTCGTCAGAGAACAGGACATTAGCCCATTGATAGTCAATCCATTTTAAATGAACAAGTGCCCATTGCAACCGTCGTGCTCGATTGCCACGCCAAAGTGCTTGGACCCGCTAAAGCCTACTTGACTTTATACCGATCTCATGCAACCTTCTTCTCGCAGTTTGAGTGCTGACAACTACCTGGCGAATGGACCGCAGCTCTTTCACCAATTGCCCAGCAGTACCCTTAGGCTCCCTTCTGGCTATATTTTGTAAAAAACGGTCTTGTCGCTCAGTTGTAACTCGATATTTGCCGAGATGTTTGTGTGAGAGAGAGACCCGATAGCGTTTCCATGATCTTCCAATGATAAACTGATTTGAATCAACAGCTATAGCAAAATGACGTTGTAAACATCCGACTTCGAGCGTGCCCACCGCACGTAACATTTCTTCTCGAGTTAAATGACGGCGCGGCATTACGGTTACTACTCCAAACTTTCACCTTGTAGTCAATTTTCAGCAGTAAAAATCCCCAAAAAGTTGTCAAAGAACGGAAAACAAAATCTATACAAAAACACTCAGAAACGCTTTGCCGCCAATTTACGCAAAAAGTAATCATAAGTTTAATAAATTGTGAATCTAGAACACTGTTTTTATCATATTTTTTTTATTTCTTAAATTAACAAGTGGCTAATTTAATTTAATTTAATAAGTAGCCAGTATAGTCATTCTTTTAAATTTATATAAAAAAGTGCACATTTGTTATTGAATCTTTGTTTAGTATTTAAGTATCTTATTCGTAGACCGGTTGTAAGTAAAGTTACACTGTGGTTAAAACTTTTTTTATTGTTCGCGGTATTTCCGTCGTAATACTTTTGACATCTCTGGCACTTGATGTTTGTAGCACGCCTACTCCACGAAACAGTCGATTATTGCAAATATCGATCACGTCTATACTTGGCGGGAAAAATAGGACAAAACCAAAAATATTTTAAGACGAGTCTTACGAAAAATGAGACTATCACAATGTACAAAAAAGTATTATAATAGTGGCGAATATGTAGGCTGAGTACTACTACTACAATAAAAAATGCGCTAAATATTGCAAGTCTACGAGTTTGTAATTATCATTCGTAGAAATTGTCTCTTAATTTTACTCGGAAATTTCTCTTCAAACTACTAACCGACTACTCCACTGCAGTTGGTTCAGGTTTCATAATTAGATACCTATTTAACCAGCCTGCTACCACATGGATTTGTGAACGTAGTATTAGTGGCGACCTTAAAATATCAAATTTTAAGACTATTTGTAACAGTTTAGTCCAATATAACCTGTTCTACCTGTCTTGTACTTAACAGCTATTTTCAGGTTTCACTTCATATATTTTTTAATTACTCAATTCGTCAGCGATATTCATAGCGAAATCATTTTTTTAAGTTAAGCACAGTTTGAAACCAAACATCTAATTCTTGCCTTACGATGGAAAGTCAATCAACAAATCGGTCATGCAATATGGAGCGTCACCGAAACAGCGAACGATCGGAATCGCTTTACCAATTTCGTCACAACGTAACTTCTACTCAACTCAGTTTAGCACGTAGCACACAGATTTTCGTTGCAACATTGAATGTACTAAGACATTTTTAGTTTACTTTAACAAACGCAATTTTGTCTTAAATAGTAATTAGTGTGAGTGGTGTCCATCACGTAGACATACATTCGTAACTTGTAAGGTATGGAATAAAAGTTGCATTTTGTATGCACCAATGTCTGTTATCATTGTGAAAGAAAGCTTAGCTAAGACAAGCTTTTGATTTCTCGGGAAGTTTAGATGCAATTAATGTGCGCTTAAAGGAGGTAGGTTTATCAAAGTCACTTTGGATTTAAGAGAGCTTTATAGTTAGTTGGCTGTGTGACACGAAACATTCCCTCTCCTAAACGGCGTTAATAAACATTAGAGTGTAGTAAAATAAAGGCCAATGAGCCTTCCACATTCCAGACATTTTATTCCAATTCTCAGGCGATTAACAAAATTTTCATTCGTTTGTACTGTGTATATGATAATATGAATTACCCACTATACATATGTATAAACTGCTAATATACGATGTTACAATGTTGCATACATTTCATTTATCCGATTTATCCACAAATCATTTGTTCGTAAATTGAATAAGTATAACTTTAAATGTTGTTTGTACCCTTGCCCTTCATTGATCCTGATTTAATATTTTGAATAAGCTCGTACTCATTATTATAATAATTCAACAATTCAATCAGTGTAACTAAAATATGAATGTTCAACATTTTGCATAACGAGTAAAACCTAAAATTTGGATGATAATTTTATCGGCAATTTAATTGAGGGTTATGTCAAGTACTACTTCATTATAGAGCCTGACATTAATGGAATTACCTTAATTTTGAAATAGCTGCAGTTAATTAAATCGTTTTATTCTGACGAATGAATTGCTGATACAATTCCATGTAATAAAATAGTAAATATTAAATATCAGTAAGCATAGCCAGTGAACTTGTTTCAATCATTAATCCATTCGAAAACAAATTCAATTGAATTCTATTGATTTTTAAGTCTAGCCCTTGGATCACTCCTCTGCTCACGGTGCATTCTACAGAATAACAGATGTAGGTGTACAAGCCTAAACTTTTTCAGAAAAAGAAAATTGAAGGGACATAATTTTTAAAATTTTGTTACATTGAAGTTCAAACGAATAACAAACCCCTCGACTCACAGTGTGCCAGGGAAACCAAGATCCATACTATATGATTCACTTCAAACCCAATTGACGACTAAAAAATAATAAAAATTACATACTTTCATTAACTTGTGTCGTAAGTTTTTTCCAACGAAAATGCGGAAAAATTATCCCTGCAACAAGTACGTCGTAGCATGTCAAGACTAAATCTTGAGCATGTCTCAAAAGTGATATGTCGACCAGATTTACGTAATTCGCGTAGCGCCTGAGTTAAATTACTATGCCCTATTTTCAACGAAATGCTCTGCTGTGCTACAATTGCAGTTGTGTCGGAAAACATCTCATACAAATTGATGTTCTGTGTCTACTGTTGTGGCAATGACATCTCTGTCTATCGCTCCCTGCGATCTACAAGATAGCACCTTATTTTTTACCCGAATGCAGCGGAAGGCGATTAATGTTTTTTAACCTCGTATGTCCATTTCGTTGGCAATATAACATCACGAATGGCATATCGAATTTAATCATGTGAGCGACATCTAAGCGACACTTAGATTCGTCTCCGTTTTGGTAGTGATAATTAGTTACACAGTAACCACCTACTTAGTTACGCACGCTTAGACCAATGGAACCATTCTCTAAGCATAAAATCTGGCATAAAACCGAGTACGAGTCGTTTTAATTAACAACTAAGTATAAAAAAATTAAGCGAAATATAAATAGACTACAAAAACTCGCGTTGTCCCCATACACAACCTCGTTGCTTCATTAATTATTATAATTAAATCCATTTCATGGAAGATGGAAAGAGTATTTACATTAAAGATATTAAAACAACATGTATTTGTGGTGAAGCCCACATTATAGAACACGTAATAAACCCCTTTATTACGATTACAAAGCCAGTGAAATGCCAATTCCTTTATATATGTTAATAATAGACTAATGTTGTGTGTGAAAATTAATCCCGTATGAAATAATCCCATGCACTATGTTGGGTGCACAACGCGAGCATACGTATTTCACATATCGAATGCTAAAAGCGTACATACAATGAAATATTAATTATTTATTAGCGAGGATATCCCAACAGCTAATTTTACTTTGAACGACGTATTCCCTGATGATTCGATTTCATAACTCCGCCCGGATGAACTCCGCAGCCTGAAGGAACATCAGAAATAACACATGCTGATAGCATTCCTACCTAAGAATCATTAAGCCACTAGTCTACTTACGTCTCAAAAGGAGATTAACATGTTAACTCAAAACGAGTTAATGCAGATAATATTATCCAAGTACAGACATAATGCATAATTATTCTAGTAATATCGAGCTTATTTGGTATATCAATAGGTACCTATTACAACACACTTTCGGCGCAATATATGCTTCTGCAGTTGGTAGCGATATTGTTATATCAAATCTATGGGCTCTATCTATATCGAAAACCCATTGGAAGGTAGTTTAAGTAATGGTATTCATTAATAGGAAACTATTATAGCTTATTTCTCACCCCATATTTTCAAATGTCTGAAGCTGTTTAGGCTGTAGCTGCTCTACACAAACTTATTTTAGTGCCCACTTTAGAATAAATTATTTTTAGGGCCCCCATTTTTTCGCCTACTTAAAAACCAATGAACTTTAAATTAAATTGTGAACTATTTTAGCGGAGATTATTTATTAGACATGATTTTTATTTTACATATTATTTAATAAAACAGGATAGATAATTATAAACTACTCGGAGAGCTTGTCGAACCGAGTTTGAGCAATCTCTTAATTAACATTAGTTGATGTTCATAAGCTGTAGTAGAGAGTCGAGAGCTCATGCGGTCGGTGTCTAAGAGGCCTCCTAGCTAAATGAAATGACAAATCACCCATCCCCCAAGCCTCACAACGCTCCAATTTGTTTCCTGGGTTTCTTACCTTCCCCCTCTAGGTCTGCAGCGCCCGCAAGGGTGCGATATCGCCCACTTTGGGAAAGGTTGGTGTAGAGGATGCTACCGAAATGAACATACATACGCTCATAGAACATTACCCTCCTCCTGGAGCAGTCGTGTAAAAATAGAAGGAAAAGCTGTTGCCAGACGTCCAAACTGTGTAGTCTGAAAAATTTACTCTCTTATCTTGAATAGCTTAGATAATATTAAGATAGTTATTTACAGTGAGTTTTAGTTTGAATTACACCTGAAATTGTGTTATAAGCGTATTAGTGTAAAATTAATATTGCAGATTTGTTGAGGCTTGTTATAAATTATAAACCATTATTTTACGAGTGTAATGTCGAATCATTTGTTATGCAGTAGCAAATAAATGTTAAATTCACGGCAGCTCAGTGTTGGTTTGTAGGGCACGTCAATAGAATGAGGTAGGTAGGAAATGGAAGCTTGATTTGAGTAATACAGGGTGTATCTATACGTTGAGTGTGATGGTACGTGTGTGACGTACGGTGATATCTCTAGTAAACCTGTATGCTAAAGATCTTAAACCTAGATTATACTCGTAGTAAGTAAACAAAGACAAAACTATTCAGTACCCACATGTTTCTCTCTTGTTTGTCTTCAGGATTTCCTTAGACTTTTAAACGGTCAAAAAGGAATTGGTTGAAAATGAATGCGGATAAGCCTCGAGACTTGATATAGACAATTCTAGAAAGGTGTAATGCGACATGTATTGCTACATTTGTCAATATTTAAAAGGGACTAAACGAAAAGTGAGTATCAAGAGTTTTATAATTATCAAATATTATCATTATCTGTCCACCTGTTTTTGTTAAATGTCGCATCATTATAATTATTGATTATTATAACTTAAATACAAAATAACAAATGGCTTAAACAAAAAACTTCAACAATAAAAAATCTTAGCAACTCTATTCATACGTGACATTTTATGGCGTGAATGTCGCGAAGTTGTATCTGTAAACGAACAATAAATTCTTTGCAAACAGAGCAGGCGATGGACCTACTGATTCAGAATTCCCTTATTTACGCACTGTCGATTTAGAAGGTACGTAGAAATGTTAATCGGAAATCATTATTTCGCTCCCATGGACTTCTTAGTTTCTTTCCTCGGAGCAGAATCGCGGAAAACAAAGATTACAGCGAAATTCCGGTCCTTGGAAAAATAATTAACCTAATAATATTTTCAGCTAATCTACTTCGAACAATAGTATCCGTTTTCCTTAAGGTTTTATTAGATTACGTTAAAGTTACCTGTAGGTAAAAATAAAGCGCTGATGTTTGTATATTAATTTTTTTTAAACTACTAAGAACGAGTTTGAATAGAGCAGGTACGAGAATGTATGAATGCATAAATTTTTAAGTCTTCTCTCAAAACTTCTGAAGTACTTAACCTAATTTGATTTATTAGATATTTTATTTTTAAAATTCATCAATTGTTTTACTAATGACACTCGATAGCTCTTCCAACTATCCGTTACAGCAATTATTGCTTACCTCAAATCAGTCTGTTATCCCTTTCCTTTAAATTATATTAAAGCAATTCAAACAGAAGCCGCTACAACATGAAATATAGGTTGCTTTAAGCGATTAAGAGGACCGAATGTACCGAGCTACATTGATTACATTCGATAAAAAACTCGTTTCCGTTTATACCTTTACGGATTCGCAGCTCCGCTATCGGATAGCGTGATGTAAAGGTAGCGCCTGTAAATCTGATTACTAAATACTCGTATAATTTTGGCAGCTGTAATTTGTTAATAAGATCATATACGGGTATGGTTTTATCACTGAAACGCATTGAATGAAGGGGTTTGTTACCATTGCGTCATCTGAGTCCCTTTGTTTTCTGGTTAGCAGATATCTGGTCAGATGAAATGAGGAATCACGAACAGGGCTTGTTGCTGCTAAAATACAAAGGCTTTTTAACAATACAATACAATTGATTGACACATTTGGCATTCTGTTTCTGTTATTTAAGACTAATAAGCAGTGCTCACTGGAATACTATTGTATCGTCCATCGCAATGGGGCAATTTGATATTGTGTACTCAAAAGTTTATTCCTTAAACTATCAGTTGCCGGCAGCTTTAGTTTGATTTCAATTAAATTACTAAACATCACAATAAAAAATGGAGTTAAAATATGTGAGTTAGCGTGTTTTTGTTGTTTATTCATTAAAAAAAATGTACTTTCAAAGATTTTGTATTTTCTGTAAGTATTAATATTCAGCTTATGTTATAATTGTTTTTGGACGTACATTTTGTTGGAGTATTGAGGTAACGTTAATTTGTGGATTTGTGGTTTGTGCTTTGTGTACAGGTCTTTGATAATAAAGAAACTCTCTAACGAGGTTGAGAACTAGGTCGGCTAACTAAATGTGTTTCATTCACGTGGTATTCCGAAATCACAGTGGACTCAACAAAGAATCGTTAGGCTCGAAAATTGAATCACTGCCCTCTGTAATTTCTGCACCACTGACTGAAGCGCGAGTGACAGTTTTATTGTCGGAAAAATTACTGCACAGTTTTTATCCCAACGACCGTGAAGGACGCATATAGATGACGAAAGCTAGTTGAATTTGACCATAATACTGACTGAAACTGTTTTTTAATAAGGCCGACAGGAACTGTACGAGTGTTTTGAAATATTTTACCTTCATAATTGAAAGCTTGCGTTGGGAAGCATCAGCTTTCAACGGAACTGGTAACGAGCAAATTTTTGAGAATGTTCGTCTTATAAGTCCTCT
>DWOX01000463.1:0-10144 GCA_018251315.1 Nastra julia | reverse complement strand
ACGCAACTAGTTTATACAAGGAACTGTACCCATTATATTATACCTGTGTTAAAATTAATGGTTCCTTGTGTATACCATTCAAGGATTGTAAGTAAAGGGTCCAAGTGCCAATTTTATTTTTAGATATATAACATCAAATCTTTGACCCTGCACAACTTTTATCTACGTGTATAATCATTGCGTGTAAAATCTGTGCGTATAAAAAAACATAGGCACCAGTACCCCTACCATGAGTTTATGCAAACGATACTCGCTAGCGTCTATTGAAAATTTTTGTATCCAATTTTTTAGTTCTCCGCGTATTCGCCAGGGGCGCTGAACGAAATTCTATACAAAAATGTACTATAGACGCTAGCGAGTATCGATTAGCGATTATTAGTTAGCGATTGGGCTTGGCACATAGATTATTTTTGTAATAATATTGATTTTATTTTTTGGCACTTTGAACCTTTAGACATACAACTCTTCATCGATGGATGACTTACTTCTAGCCGCAGTGGTCAATGAAAGCTTCATTCCGATTATCAAAGTATTTAAGCCTATAATCTTAATGAACGATCAAAAGTACGTAGAGACGTATTTTTCTTTACTACGTTATGATAATGAGCAATGTCCCTTCCGATACCATCGTTAGCGAAAAACAAACAATCTTCACACCAGCTGTGTCAACGTGGCCAAGTTACCTGGCCACGCTCGCCGACATAACGCAGTGACAAATTGTGGCAAATATTATCATTTATTTCGCCCGATCTAGGAATTACCAACCTTAACTCCAAGGGGCAAGGGCGAATTTTCTGTGGCAAAACAAATAGTGGCAACGCATGCAACGTTGAGGATTGATTGCAGTGTTACGTCCTCACGTGCCTTAGTCAAACAAGAATCCGATGCGCCCGAGTGATGTGGAACGAATCGAATATCCTCAAACGAATCGAATAAGAGCAAATTGTAATTAGAACCCAGTATTTAAAATACATATCGTATCGGCAGACTCAACACACGTTAGACCGGCGCGAAGCATACACTCCACCTACAGCCGCAGTAAAAAATTAAAAAATCTACGAATGAATGCGTAAGAAATATCTGAAACCTGTACTACTTTCGTGAACCGCCACTTACAACTTGTTCAAATAACGTTCCCAAAGTTATACGAAGTCTGCCAATTGAAATTTTGTGGTGGGTTATCCCATGATGCCGCGATGATGACAATTAAAAAGCCATAAAAACTTCGCTGTTTAATTAGTGCCTAGGTATAACAAATATACTTCAGCCTACGAGAAAAACTTAAAACCTTTTACCAAGAGCAATCGAAAAATACTATTGTTGTTCAAGCTTTATTCCGTGACAATCAAATTGATTACGCATTGAATAATGAACAATGAATCACAATTACACGTTTTGTTCCATAACTGTAACAGATTCGCACAGCGGTGATGAACATATAACAATACTATAAGTATTACAGTAGTATAGATAGAAGAGTTCCAAATATAACAACCATTTTAATAAGACGTGACATTTAATACGGCACGTAACTTGAATATTCGATATTCATTGTTCAAAAGTAATACGTAATTGTCGCTTAGGCGTTCTCTTCCTGACAGTACAATAGCAATCAAAGTCGCTATTGTACATAGGCATTGTTCGCGACGGTACACAATACCATTACTGTAGCATATATTAAACGAATCATTGGACACAACGGGAAGGTATTTTTTAATCAAACACTCGCTCTGTGTTAACACTTGTTAAAGCGAAGACGTGACCAAAATGATACGTTCGGACTCATTGTATGCAGTTAGTTGCCGTGCAATATAATTTAGATGTAATTAGTTGTAATTTTTGTTTGTTTTTACACTTTTCCGGTTGTTATGTTATAGAAAAAAAAAATAGTTAATTGTCAAAAAATATTTGTTAAAGTTATGGCTGTTTTTGCTGGTGCGCTTGAATAAGCATGATTTTGATTTTGTTTTAAGTTCTATACGGATGTGCGCACTCTTAGGATAATTTATCTCGATAAATTTAGCGGAAAGTCAAAATATAAAAATACAAATAAATAAGATGTTAAGATGTCCAACGAATGTATGAAAAATCATTGCATTAACTAAATAGCCAGCGGTGTAAATTGCCCTCAAGTTTGTCGACGGGCGGCTCGAGTGTGTCGCGACCCTAATGTTTGTCGCGCACGTGACCGCGCGTGTGTTCGCGCCTTTTGTGCGGATTTTAACCATGCACTTTAACGTAATAGTTAATGTCGGTGACGATTTTTTTTACGAAAGAAGCTGTGGTTTAGGTAGGAGAGAAAAATAACAAGCCGCGATTATTGCAACAAATCCGTTACATATACAAGCGAATTCTTACAGTCGATAGATAGGAAAATTCTGAGTATGAATTACAATCACAACGGAATATTTTCTGCTTATTCCAGTCCCTTATGAATATATAAAAAAAAGCAAAATTTTCTCAAATCTTTTTAATCAATGTCTAACAGAACAATATAAAAAAAAACCTTGATTAATTCACCCCAATATAATTTGGGCGATACGCGGTAGCAATTAACCTAAAAGCTATTTCGGGTGGTGTGTCCCGACCCTAATCTAAGGGCAGACGCACACGTGCCGACCACGCCTACGTTTATACCGCAGAGGGTAGTTTAAAATAATGGCTGCCTAATAGTTTTAAGCAGTGATTGCCCAGTGGTTGTAAATGGCTTCCCAACCATGTTAGTGCTGTTGAAATTTATGTCTAAATATTTTTATTCAGTCAAATCGATAAGAATCATTGCTTGCTTTAATAGAGCACATTACGCATAGATTTTAGTTTTAAATATATTTTGAAAGTTTTTGATCTGTTCGGTACCAAGTCGATGGAATAATTATGGAAAATCTTATTGAGATTTCCTAACGTTGTTTTTTCATCCTTTCGCAAGGATTTGTATCGCTTATAGATATCACTCCTCAACAAAATTCAACCTATATATAACAACTAACAAGACAAGTAACATTAATGGCAAAACCAGGAAACGAATCTAGGACTCTAGTGTAAAACTATGTGGTAGGCTATAGATATCCGGTACCCGCACCTAGGGTTGAAACTTTCGGGAGTTGTTAGGGTTAATTAGTAGACCACTACACAAACCAAATTTCTAGCACTTGCACAGTTTTTTTATGAATTTTGAAATCCTATACTCGATAGATAAGTCTGTGATATACATAATAATATTTAGATTATTCACTCCAAATGAACTCAAACTACAACACCATAATATTCCGAACGGGCCCTAACATTAAGCCGGGATCCCATTACCGACGCCGCGTAGCCTCGCGAACAAAACGCACTTCTATTCAAAAATTCAATAACATGCACTGCCCAATAAAAACGACATCCTTCAATACCCATAATCGCATGTCAAGCTAACCCCGAGACGGAAATTTGACGCACCCCCCAACTAACCCCATTGTCGCCGCGGCTCTGACAGTGAAAACTGTCAACTGTCAAAAGCAAGAAGGTTTAAACTATGCGTCCTATTTTCAAGCGCTTTTCACATTCGGATCCTTTGTTGGCGCCCAACGGGGGACATCTTGTGAGTGTTTAATAATGCTTCAGATATTTTTCAATTCTGTTTTGGTCAGGCCGTTTTAATATTACTATAGAATGTGTGATACCATCTGTCAATCATAGCGAGACTTTTTAATTTAATTTCTTAAGTATCCATGAAGGAAGATGTCGTGAAGGTTCGCATTGTCAAAAAGTTATCGAATCTGATTTAAAGCCAAGGGTCTAAGCTTTCATAAACTCTTCATCTTTAAGCTTAAATCATCGAAATAGCATAAAAACAACTAATTCATACACTTTATACGAATCTCCCTACCTCAAGTAGACAAAACAAAATAATGCACCAAATCTTAACACGTAAAACCAAAATAAACGACATTAAAAATACAATGACATTCCCACTTTTCTAATAATAATAAACTTTATATCACAAAACAATTTTTTATAAGTTTCTTTGGACTCTTAGTTTTGGGAGTCACGAGTAAAGATCGTGACCGCAAGCGTGCTTTTTGTGAAGGCGACTGACCGTACTGTGACCTATTTGTCATTCACGTGTACTAGCGCCAGTACTGGCCGCTAGCTGCTGGATTAACTAGACAAAATATAATTTAATTGTATCAATCGGTAAATTGTTATAAACATGATATCTTTATGTGATTGGATTTTGGGGAAATTAAAGACTGTTCTGACAATTTCAAAATAGGCTTCAACTGGAATGTTATTAGGTAGACAGTTTATATCATATTCGTGTAAAATCTACACTAGCAAACAGCTTAGAGCTTTGGCACTCGTTTCTTCTTGTCTGTGAACTTGCTTAATTATTGAAGTCTCCAATAGTCGATTTTTAATCCGTTACATATGTTTGTGACCGAAAAATGTTCTTGTGTACTACAATTGTATAAATCTTGTACAATATATTTGCTGCTACAAGTCAAGTGCAAGTAAGTGCCCTCTACTGGCTCAGCGAATCGTTGCAAACGCGCCTCGATATTGTGCAATCCAACGGATTACGGTTACCCGATGACATCTATTCACGACACTTCAGTGTAACTTTTTATAGGCTTTTATTCACTGTTGTAATTGACAAGTAGGTTTTTTATTCAGTGTCCAATCTACTACATCTGACCGGAGAAATGTCTGGCGAGCATTAAAAACAATACACGAGTTTGCTTACAATTTTGAGACTAAATTATTAGATAAGCCTACATACATAAATCTAACGACAACTCATACGTTATAATCGTGAGTTAGTATTTGCATAGCAACACCTGCGTAGTAGCAATCTTAACGCAATAATTATAGCACTAAGTTATCGGAGATCAATTAATTTCAGAGCTTGCAGATATATGGTAGGAAATACCATGAAATTGGATCATGGAGACGACAAGTGATCTTTAAAAGGTACTTACCAGCTCGCAACGCATCCATGGGCACGCTGGGGTAAGGTATCGAGTAAGGATACCCCTCCTTCCTCAAGGTCTTAGGTTTCCTCCTCGGCCGGTACTTGTAGTCAGGGTGCTCCTTCATGTGCATGGCCCGCAGCCGCTTCGCCTCGTCGATGAACGGCCGCTTCTCGTCTTCCGTCAGGAGTTTCCATTCGGCACCTGACGAGGTGAAGATGTTTTGAGACCAGGGTGTAGTGCCTACTGTGACCCATGTAAATTATGGATAATCACTAAGCTACACAAATATAGTTAAATTTTGCTTATTACTTATGCTTAATGTCAGAAGACTCTTGCATTTAGCAACAGAATTATTTTTATCATAACAATGGTATGTTAAAGTGAACGCTGTCTTTTTTAATTGAAAAAGCAATTTGTTTTGTAATTCTTAAGAGTTTGAACGCAGAATTTCAATGCTAACAGCTAATTAGTATTTATAACCGGAAAGTTGTTATTATGTCATCTACAATACACTATTGTACGATTACTTTATAGATTTCAACGACAATGCTTAAAAATACAAAAGCGAATAGCAAATAATGAAAAACAATTCGTAAAAGTAATCAAAAAGAGGAAATTTGGAGGAAAGAGGAGAGAGAAAATCGGGTCCACCGTCGTACTTTAATGAAAACGTAATAAAAGCCGGCCGCCGAGTATCCAAAACCAGGTATTATTCCCGATATAAGCGAGCCATTGTACCCGAAATATAAAAGATCACTAGAGAATACTGCTCCAATGGCTTTGTTTATCGAACAAATGTTTATAATAAACTATTATGGCGGAGACAATGACAGAAAAGTAATTTGCTCTAACCATCCCTCATTGCGAAGACAATGGCTTTGAACGATACAATATAATCGAAGGCACGGACGACCTGTCTCCCAGTTCGATTCAAGAGACCAACCCTTTGTCTCCCCCCATTTATGGAAGGTTGTATTCATCGCATCGATACCGTGGAGGGGCGCCACCGGCCATTGAAACAGACAAGACAATCCTGAATCAGGCGGGCATAAAAGCGAAAACAATGTCGCCAACATAGAAAGGAACAATCCGGCCGGAGGACCACCCGTTCTCTCGCTCGCACACGCGTGTCCTTTCATTGAGAAGAGAGGGATGGACGCAACAATGGCGGAAAGCGCCGCCTAATGGCGAATTTGCGCTTTTCATTCCGCTACAGAAGTTTTTCCCGGTTCCTCATTATTGTGTCGATACTTCGGGGAGGATACTCCCTTTTGTCGGAGGAATGATAAGGATCTTGTACTTGCCAATAATACGTAACTCAAAAGTACTGTTCAGCGATGATTTCTGTTGCAAAATTCTGATGTAATTTCCGTTGTATCAAATTTTCTATTAAGGATTTTGATGGCATTATTTTTTCTGGGAATGGAAGTGCTTGAAAGACAAATAAAAAACAAAATTTAGTTATCAATCAAATTAATCTTCCAAGTGCGCAGATGCCCAATATATCTAAGTTATTATCATCTAAAATCCTACGACAGTCCTGAGAAAGAATGATAGCGGAGTGTTCACAAGGTGTCTTATTTCAACATCTCCCGCCACTTCTAATGCAACACACACGGCAGGCAATTCGCCACACGTCACTCGCACAACCCGCTAAAACAATGGGGCATTAAGATCAATAAATGCAGTTCCATTCCACTTGTATTCAAGTGGAACAAAAGGGCAAACGAACGCTAAAGCAGCTCCTTTCACATCAGTGTCCTACTGTATAAATAAGCCTTGCAATTTCCCGTATTCCACCGACGACACGGCTGCTGTGTGTGTCTCTGAGCTCGGTTTCGTAGTCATTGTGCTCCACAATGCTCCTGTGTCGTCAGCTCGCAGACGAGACGTCAAGAATTTTTCCCCAGCTTTGTTCCAATACAAACTGTCGCTCACTGTGATGCAAATAACGTCTTAATGGCATTGAATGATATGAATTATCATTAGTGATGTTGTTTGCAAAATGCACTTTGTTAGCGACGATGTTTTTGTTTGTATTGTACTGTGCTAGAATAGATTAACTAGACAGAAGACTGATTTCTAGATTCATGTTCCATAGTTAATCATGAATATAGTTCTCTTATGTTACAAGTGCAGCCATTCATTTCAGCAAAACGTTTTGAAAATTTGTTAAGGATAGTCCCTCAACTGATCGCCATGCACGTATACGACTAAATACTGGAGAGTTACTCAAAATATACGCTCGAGTCTACCATTAGTAGGTACAGGTTTGCTGGAACTAAAAGGAGATTGGCTTCGAATCATTCATAAGGACATTAAAGGGTTTAGACCTAAATCTATCTCCAGGGAGAAGATAGTGTCTAACAATTTTTTTCCTTTTAGGTTTCAAAGTAAAGTATCCAAACGTTTTTACCACTAGCGGTAACTACTGATTTAATCTGAAGATCTATCTCATAGCTACCGACTTCAAAGGCCACGCACGAATATAAGTTGGATCATATAAAAACGATGGCGGGTATTTTCATTTTAATTAACAATCAGCCATTGACGCGTGCCTCAGTGTTGCCACTCTACAATAATTATTTCCTACAGCCGCTCTTCTAAACAATAGTAGCGTTGGCAACATTGAATAATGGTAACTGGAATAATGGACTGTAGCTATCGAATAAATGTTGGATTCTTGTGGAACTTTTTCAATAATTTTAACATTTAAAAGGTTGATCTTGTTTTAAAGTTTGGATTTAAAGTTCTTTAAAAAAAATTGAGTTTGGAAAAAAATTATTATATACCAATCCACCATATTTTTTTCTAAACGTTTAGGTTATATGTAAAGTTATATATACTACCAATGAGAATGTAAAATCTTGGCCATAAAAATATGTTGTCAAAAGGATTGATCTCATGTTGAACTTACTTCAAAACTCGACAATTCTCGACATCGAAAACCTTTGGGTCACACTCCCAATCCAATGTAATCCCCACCAAAATTAAAATTACAAATATTCCCAATTAAAATAGTGCGGAGTGGCCTCCGTATTACATTAGGCACCTTTGTGAGCGTCAATCGCGCACAAAACGGGAGACAAAAAACAAACGGAGTATGTAACACACTCGCGTCGACACAATACTGCTCGCGACAAAGGACTTTCCTCTCTGCGTTGTATTAAAACGGCCATTGTGCTCGGAATCGGACGAAAATGCTCTTCATTACTTTGAAAGCTTGTGTGCCATGCTACAATGGGGGGTGGAGGGGGCGGACGACAAAGCCGAAGGAGGGCCACCCTTTCGTCCGGAAAATTGAAATGGTAAGACGTTATTTAGGTCATGATTTTATTAAATCTTAATAGATTCTTTCTCGAATGTTTGAAGGGATACTTTGTTATCGTTGCTCGAGAGCGGTTAGTTGGTGGTTGGCGGGGCCGTTCCCTGCTATAAATACGAGACGATTCATTTGTGTAAACTGTTTTGTTAATCCCAATACAAATATGACATCGATGCTAACGTATGTTTGTATCTATTAATTAAGTAAATTATTTAAAAACGAAAATTAAGATTCATCAAACAGCACGACATGACCCGGGGACTATTATATCTGGTAAAGATTCCTCGGCTACATTACAGCTACGCCACATTTTGCTGTGCCTACGCCATATCTACGCCACACCTACGCCAAATTTTGCTATATCTACGTTAAGTCTACGCTACATCTACGCCAGAACTACGCCACATTATGCTATGCCTACGCTGCATTTACTGTACATCCATGCTACGGACTAAAGTTTATCTAATTTAGTGACAATGTGAAATTCGGCGCTACTAGCGACTCAGTGCCTCTCATGGGAAGGTAGGTAGGGATTAAGAGTACAAATAACTCTTTGTGCACTCTTTTGAGTAATATCTGTGTTATCTTGTCGCATTCGTGCATTTGTTCGGGGTCGTATAACTAGACGAATTTTATTTTTAATTGAGGCGCATTGAATTTGGATTGTGAAATTGCATTACATTAATAAGGTTCAGTAATAGGTACAATTCGTAAAATGGGGCTTTTAGTACGTACTTAAGGTATAAAAAATAATCTCACCAGAAAAGCATTCATAGTAATTTAATACATTTGAGAACAACGTGTGGTAAATTAAGCAGTATTTCACGAAGGTTAAATAAATCAGGTTTTATTATCAATTACAGTTCCAATTACGATGCGTTAGTGGAACTCGTTAAAATTTAACTTAAACATTATTAGCATTGCGATATTATGAAAAGCACCAATATTTAAAGCTCCTATTGCGGTAACCGCGTGGCAGTAAACCGATCGGCGTTCGTCCTTGCTCGCTTGCACAACGATAACGATACAGCTCGGCTCCTTAACGATTCAGCCTCATCTTAAAAGCTTTTGAGTATAAAATAATTACAAAAAAAGAAATAATTAAAGCAGGTTGCAATTGTCTTAAGTGACGCTTTGTTGCCGCACGCACTGATCGTGATTACTGACCTTTGCGAGTTTGTTTCGAAATAGTTATACCTATTGAACACGTGAGTTCTACATTATTGTTAACAAACTATTCGTAGCTGCGTTGGCAAGGTCACGCGATATATGTAATCAAATGTCATTGGTTCATTATGAATGTGATAAAGACAGAAAGTGAATTCTATTCTATTTTTCCTGTTCGATGTAGGTGTACCTGATTTCTCACAAATAACAATAGATTTTAAATAGATAATAAAATACATAGGTAGCAATGTAATCATGAGTTTGTTTTACGTACACAAATATTTTTATTTCATGTTTATTTTAATTGCACTTACTGTCAAGTACTTGTTCACTATTTAAATTAAACTTCAATAATAGCAAAGATATAGTCAAGTAAAGGTACTCGCAACCAATATTTAATAAAATACATATCATAAAATGTGTACACCACGCGCAGCATGAAACCGCAGTTTTATAAATAATCCGAACTATTCAATTAATGTTGAGTTGTTACTATCCTGAATATGAGGTATTTATTTATCTAACAAAATTCCGTAATATCCGTTAGGACTAATTTAATGCACGCACACTGGTTCGCGTCATGGAGTGTACAGTGCACGCACACAGCCGTGTCGTGAATACATGGAGCACACGTGCACAGCGCTACCCAGCGCGGAACGACTCGAGAACGACCTGCTGCGCCCGCGCAAGAAAGAAC
>DWOX01000462.1:0-10146 GCA_018251315.1 Nastra julia | reverse complement strand
TTCGGATATGTGGCTCTTAATATGAAATACGTCAATCCAGAAGATTCCGGTACTTACACATGCCGTGCAATAAATGAATTAGGAGAAGCAGTTACTTCGTCAACAATGTTTGTGCAATGTAAGTAATTTGCATAAGTAAGGATTATTATTCTGTTAATAATACGTAAAATTGAATCATACCTTTATATTGTAGACATCGCTGGTAATGCATAACTGATGATAATCATATTTATATATAATATCATGCGTTTCTTTTAGCCAAAGCTTCTCTTCAACTGGAATCTCAGCACGAAACTGCTCTCGAAAAAATACAACAGTTAGAAGATAGTTCGAGATACAAACGTAGAGAGGACGTTGAAGTTGCAGTTAACCAAGCTCCTCGTTTTATAACTCACCTCAATGGACCTACTAAATTGGTTGAAGGCCAGAGTGCTCACTATGAATGTCGCATTGAGCCTTATCCGGATCCAAACATGCGAGTCGAATGGTATTTCAATGGGAAAGTTCTGCAAAGCGGTCACCGGTATCGCACTGCTTATGACTTTGGTTTTGCATCCCTCGACATCCTTACTGTATATGGAGAAGATTCTGGAGAATATACCTGCAAAGTAATTAACAATTTGGGACAAGCTGTGTCTTCAATTAAGCTGAATGTTCAATGTGAGTATTTTTGTCTATCATTGGTTTAAAGTAGGAGCTGAGTATTTTTCTACAACTTCCTAAACGCCATTTTCAATTTCAGCTAAAGAATCGATTATAAGGGACACTCAGCACGAAAGTGCTCTAGAAAAGATTCAATATCTAGAAGATGACAGCAGATATAAACGTGTCCAGCGTGATGAAAGTTTCGTTGCCGAAAAACCACAGTTTGGTAAACCTATTAAAAATGCTAAAGTACCTGAAGGTCTACCTGTGCATCTAGAAGCAACACTGACTCCCGTAAATGACCCTACTATGCGGGTCGAATGGTATTGTAATGGAAGACCTATTCAACAAGGGCACAGATTTAAGACAACGTACGATTTCGGATACGTTGCTCTCGATATCCTTTATGCTTACGCTGAAGATACTGGAACTTACATGTGTAAAGCTACAAATGCTGTTGGAGAAGCTGTTACAACAAGTTCTGTGCAAGTAGATGGTAAGTATATTTTAATAATGCATAGTTAGTTCCAGCGTCATCCAATAATAATTATATAGTTGTTTATTTTCTTAAAGCTACAGACATTAAAAAATATGACGTGGAACTAGTTTTAAGTTTTAAATTAAAAAAGATTGGTAACATAAAACTTTTCAATATTTTTTTTCAGCTAAAGCTTCATTGTATCTAGATACGCTAGACGAACAACGTCTGAAAAAGATCCAAGAGCTTGAAAAATACGAAAGGCCGAAACCGGTTGAAGAAGAAACCCCTGGTCAAAGGCCCGTATTTTTGACTGCTTTGACCAGTCTTGAAAATCTGAAAGAAGGAGACCGTGCACACTTTGAATGCAGAGTGGAACCAATCAATGATCCTGTTTTGCAAATTGAATGGTTCCTTAACGGTAAAAAGATAAAAGCTGGACATCGGTATAGAACCACCCATGATTTCGGATACGTCGCGTTAGATATTTTGTATACATATGCTGAGGATTCCGGTACATACATGTGTAAAGCTACAAATAACCTCGGGGAAGCAGTTAATACATGCACGTTGAAGGTTGCAGGTATGTATAATAATTATCTGCGTTGTTAATAACAAATGGCGGATTTAGTTCTAAATTTTATGACATTTTTACATGAAATGACTTTTACTAAACGTTATGTTTATCTTTTAGGGCACAGAAGCATTATATTGGATACACAGCATCCTAATGGATTAGAAAAAATAAGGCAATTAGAAGCACAAGGACATACTACCCGGATGGAGGTTGAAGAACCTAAAATATGTCCTCCCAGTTTCGTCACCGAACTTAGAGGCACAACTCATGTCTATGAAGGACAAACGGCTCACTTTGAATGTCAAGTTGAGCCTGTTCACGACCCTAACTTACGTATAGAATTTTACCACAACGGTAAAGCCCTGCAATCTGCGTCACGGTTCCATATCACTTTTGATTTTGGTTACGTGTCATTAGATATTCAACATTGTGTTCCTGAAGATGCAGGAGAATACTCTGTTAAGGCAATTAATGCTCTTGGTCATTGTACTTCCGCAATATCTATGACTGTAACCGCAAAAGGCAGTATTATATCGGAATCTCAACGTCCCGAAGGTCTAGAGAAAATCCGAGAATTAGAATCAGCAGAACCGTTTAAGCGACCAGAGATACCGGAACCCGTAACAAGGCAAAGACCTGTTTTCACTCAGCCATTACAAAATATCGATAACATTCAAGAAGGTCAAACAGCACATCTGGACTGCCGACTTATTCCTGTTGGAGATCCCACTTTGAAAATAGAATGGTTCAGAAATGAAAAACTGATTGAAGACAGTTCCAGGATCACAAAAACACACGATTTTGGATACGTATCAATGACAATAACTCATGTTCGAGATGAAGATGAGGGTGTTTACATGTGTAGAGCTTCAAATCTTTTGGGAGAAGCAGTAACTACCGCTGCTATGAAAATAAAAAGTAAGTAGTGATTATTATAAAAGGTGCATCTATTTCCATTAATCTGTTTTATTGTTATATTTAATTTCGAACTATTTCCACCAGCTAAAGCCGCAATTCAACTGGATACACAACATCCAGAGGGTATGAAAAAAATCCAACGCTTGGAAGAACCACAGCCTAAGAGAGCAGATGAACCAGAACGTGAATTTGAAAAGCCAATATTTACTCAGGTTCTTACTGGTCCCTCCGAGCTTTGGGAAGGACAACATGCTCACTACGAGGCACGCGTTGTTCCTGTTGGTGATCCAAGTTTGCGGTTTGAATGGTACATAAACGGAGTTGAACTTAAAATGGGTGAGTACACGAGACAGATTACCGGTTGTTAATATTTTTTTTTAGTTTTCTCAATTATTTGAACTAAACAGTTGTTGTTTTACGAAGTTACCTATTTATTATATAAAATTATTTGTATGTAAAAAAATCATCAATATAATTTCTTTTACAGGCTCTCGATTCCGCACAACACATGACTTTGGATTTGTTACCCTAGACATCAATTCAGTCGTGGCTGAAGATGCTGGCGTGTACATGTGTAAAGCTATAAATAAAGCTGGAAGCACAGTATCATCGGCTGCATTAAAGGTCAAAACTAAGTCAACTATAGTTGATCAAGCCATGAGACCAGAATCATGGGAACAAATTCAGTTGAAGGAAGCTGCGATGAACAAAGTTCCTGAAATGTTTATTGACTCTGGAGTTCAGCAGGCACCCATTTTCACTACACATCTTAAGAGTTACGACAAACTTGTTGAAGGTCAGCATGTGTACTTGGAGGCACAGGTGGAACCACGTACTGACCCTAATTTGAGGATTGAATGGTTCAAGAATGGAATATCCTTAACAACAGGCTCAAGATTAAAGAGCACGTTCGATTTTGGGTTAGTGACGCTATCTATTAACTCGTTAAGAAATGACGATTCCGGAATATACACATGTAAAGCAACAAACCTAATGGGTGAAGCAGTTTCTACAGCTTCAATTAAGATTGAAGATCGTCATTGGTTATTAGGTGACACACTTCATCCTGAATCTCTGGATAGGATTGGTGCTTTAGAACAACCAAAACCAGCAAAAATAGAATCGCCTGAGCCAGTTTACGAAACACCAGTATTTATCTCACACTTGAATAACATCATATGCAAAGAAGGTGATAATATTCACTTTGAATGTAATGTTGAGCCTTCCAGAGATCCCACCTTAAAAATAGAATGGTTCTTTAATAATAAACCTTTACCATCGGGCACAAGGTTTAAGAGCACTCATGACTTCAGCTACGTGGCTCTGGACATGGTGCATACTTATGAAGAAGATTCTGGCATATATACTTGCAAGGCTACTAATAGTAAGGGTTCAGCCACAACTTCAGGATCCTTAAGATGCACAGGTGATAAACATATTTACTTAGATACTCAACATCCACAAGGCCAAGCTGGATTAGAAGCCGTTGAACAAACAGAAGAAGCTAGGCTGGCTAAATCGAGAAGATCTTCTGTGCCGGAAGCCGACTATCCTAAACCAGAATGGGTAGTACCAATTGCTGCAGAACATCAGTTAGTAGAAGGACAAGCTCTTCGTTTTGAAGGTCAAGTCGAACCTAAAAATGATCCTAACTTGAAAATTGAATGGTATTTCAATGGTAAAGTATTAGAGCAAGGATCAAGATTTAAATTAACTAGTGATTTTGGTTTTGTGACGTTAGATCTCATAGACGTTTACGAGAGAGATAGTGGAATTTACACATGTAAGGCATATAACAAAAAAGGAGAAGCCTTTACTTCTTCAACTGTGTACTGTACCAGCAAGGAAAATCTAATAGAACGCACCCAGCATCCAAAGGGCGCTGAAGGCTTAGAAAAGATCCAGAATCTAGAAGATTCTTTACGAAGAGAGCCTGGAAAAGGTCCTGACGATGACACCGGTAGAGCACCAGAATTTACTACTGTATTCCAAGATATTGTTGATATAAGTGAAGGACAAATAGCTCATTACGAAGCTTCTTTGATTCCAACAGGAGATCAGAGCATGGTTATAGAATGGTTCTATAATGGTAAAACTATAGAAGCTAGCCACAGAATCCGAACTGTGTATGCATTCGGTATGGTTGTACTGGAAATATTGGGAACCAAAACTACTGATTCCGGTGTATACTCATGCCGGGCTACAAACAGATGGGGACAAGCAGAAATAAGTGTTAATCTTCAGTGTGTAGATAAAAGCAAGGGCCAGAAGCCTAGATTTACGACACACATACAAAGTATCGATGGTCTCAAAGACGGCCAGTCCGCTCACTTTGAATGTACAGTGGTTCCAGTTGATGACCCTGACATGAAGATTGAATGGTATCATAACGGCCAACCTATGAGACACTCTAACAGGATAAAAACCGTGTCCGATTTTGGTTTTGTTGTTCTAGATATAGCGTACACACAAAACCATGACACAGGTGAATATGTGTGTCGTGCATATAACAAGTACGGTGAAGATTTCACTAAAGCTACTATTAACTGCTACGGAAGAGGAGGAGTTTACTCCGATAGTTTACAACCTGACTCACTGGCTAAAATAAGAGAATTGGAAAGCTTACAAGGAATGCAACACCAGGCTCCTGCAGCAGCTTCTGCAGAGCCACCTCGGTTCATCACACAAATACAAGATGTAACAAAATTGGTAGAAGGACAGAGTGCACACTTCGAGGCACGTTTAACACCTGTAGATGATCCAGATCTTAAAGTTGAATGGTTCTATAACGGCAAAAAGTTACCACATGGTCACAGGTATAGGACGTTCCATGACTTTGGAATTGTCATATTAGATATATTATACTGTTACGAAGAAAACTCTGGCGAGTATGAATGTATTGCCACCAATAAATTAGGCCGAGACTCTACAAAGGCTACACTGAAATGCACGTCGAAAGAGAACTTAATCCTGGACTCGCAACTACCGCGGGTAAGCAAATTAATTCAGTAATATAAAGACACCTATCTTAAGTTATTTGAATTAAATACGTATTGCATCTAATTAATACGTATGTAAAGATTTTTGAACTTGTTTATTATAATGTAGTTGCACGTAATAAATGAAAAATAATAATAATTACGATTTAAAAGCGATACATATTTAACATTTTTTTTACAGGGCATGGAGGGTGGTTTAGAAAAATTACAAACCTTGGAAGATTCTATGGTCCGTAGAAAAGATACTACCGTGGAAGAGAAACGCGGAAAAGCTCCCGTGTTCACAGTTCCATTATCAAATATCGAAAACCTGCGGGAAGGAGAAAATGCTCACTTTGAGGCACGTCTGACACCAACTGATGATCCACAACTGAAGGTAAGTCTAAGTTATAAAATGTACTGTTGTCAATGAGATTTTATACTACTTAAAAAAGTAAACTAGTTTATGCTGTTATTTTATCTCATGCGTTACTTTAATATTGTCTTTGTTTTATTACTTTAGGTCGAATGGTACTGGAATGGAAAATCCCTTAAAGCTGGGTCAAGATTCAGGACTTTCTGTGACTTTGGATTCGTAATTCTTGAAATTTCACCTACTTATCCAGAAGATTCGGGTGAATATTTATGCAGAGCTTATAATAATTATGGTGAGGCAGTTACAACAGCCTCAATGAAGGTCCAAGGAAAGAGAAATATAATATTGGAGTCTCAGTTACCGAAGGGTATGGAAGGAACTATTGACAAAATTGCAGTTCTTGAAGGCTACACTGGTACAGTAGAATCTCCACCTGAAACTGAGAGTGGAAATCCACCCGAATTTACTACTACGCCATCTGATCTTATTCTTTCGGAAAATTCGTCGGCTCACTTTGAATGCCGTTTGGTGCCCGTTAATGATTCCAGTATGAGAGTTGAATGGTTCCACAATGGCAAACCTCTGCTGACAGGATCCAGAATTAAAACCATCAATGACTTCGGCTTTGTTATATTAGAAATCGGTGGCGTCTACCAACGCGACGCCGGTCTTTACACTTGCAAAGCTACTAACCGACATGGTGAAGCCACCGTATCATGCAAGTTACAAGTCAAAGGAAGGCAAGGAATTATACTTGAGCCTCAATTACCATCATCTTTCAAAACTGGTACTGAAAGTATTCAAAAACTGGAAGAAACATTACATAAACGCGAAGAAATTAGTATTGAGGATGAAAAACCAAATCCACCGAGATTCACCGTTGAAATTAAGGATAACCTGGATGTTCCTGAAGGAGGACCCATTCACTTCGACTGTCGAGTAGAGCCTGTAGGCGATCCGACTATGAGGATTGATTGGTTCCACAATGGTAGACCTTTTGCTACTGGTTCTCGTGTCCATATGTTAAATGACTTCGGTTTCATTGCTTTAGATATTGATTATATCTATACCAGAGATGTAGGCGAATACACATGTCGTGCTACGAACAAATGGGGAAGTGCTACAACTACCGCTAAGATCACATGCAGTACTAAGCGTGATATCGTCCTTGAATCACAGTTGCCACAAGGTATGAGTGGCGAGAAGATAAAAGAATTAGAAAGAGGGCGCGTCACCGATACTCCTAAAGAGGAAGCAGTAGTAACAACCCCACCAAAATTCATAACTCAGATTCAATCTCACACTGTCGAGGAATCTGAAAGTGTACGTTTTGAGTGCAGAGTGGAACCGAAAGAAGATCCCAAACTGCGCATTGAATGGTACCGTAATGGAAAACTCTTACCTTCTGGTCATAGATACCGTACCGTGTATGACATGGGATTTGTGTCGCTCGACATACTATACGTTTACGCTGAGGATTCCGGAGAATATGTTTGCAGAGCAGTTAATGAGTTTGGTGAAGACTTCACTAAGGGGACTGTATCTTGTAAAAGTAAGATTAAAATAAATTTGCAATTACATTTTTTTTTGTTCTCAAGGAAATCATGTTATAAAAACATGGTTCGAACCGTGCCACATATTCAAAATATTTGTTATACTTTATGTACTTTATTGTTACGATGTTTTTATTATTTCTAGAACTGCCTGACATCATACTGCAGAACCAAGTGCCTAGAGGTATGAAAAAATCTGAAGCGTTGACACAAATGGAGGCAACTATCAAGAAGTATACCTCAGAAATATTTTTAACTGAAGATGATCTCTACGATGTAGATAAGAAACAACCTCCACGATTCGTAACCCAAATTCAAAGCCAGACCACCTTAGTGGAGATGGAATCTACCAAATTTGAATGTCAGTTGGCACCTGTTGGAGATCCTAACATGAAAGTTGAATGGTTCTTCAACGGCAAACCTTTACTACATAGTAAGTAAATTATAAGTAGTATGTTATTATTAGTAAGTTTTAACAAAAGTATGAAATTGATTCATAAACATTACTTATATTTGCAGAGAACCGCTTCCAACCAATCTACGACTTCGGGTATGTTGCGATGAACTTTGGCTGGGTATACCCCGAAGACAGTGGTGAATACGTCTGTCGTGCTACTAACTTGTACGGAATGGACGAAACACGAGCTATCATCAAAACCGCTGGTAAACCTGGCATTGTGTATGATTCGCAACTGCCTAAGCATATGAAGAGTATCGAAAAGATTAGGGAGATGGAGGCGTCTTGGCAAGTGTGAGTGAATTAATCTCTTTCTCTTAACACATTATTTAGGAATTCATGATATTTAGGAGTCTGTTTAATGAAAATCCTATTCTTTCTCAGTACTCCCGAGCAGGCAGTGGACGAAACGAAGGTTCGTTCAGCGCCTGTATTCGTCAGCCGACCAGAACCAGTCACCGTAGAGGAAGGGGAATGGGCCAGGTTCTGCTGCCGCGTAACCGGACATCCTAAGCCTCGTGTCATGTGGCTCATTAACGGCAACACAATTGTTAATGTAAGCATTGATAACGTACATAATTCACTTATTTCGCTTAAATAAATTGTACACTTGTATTTTCATCAAAAAACATTGGAGGTCGAAGTATATTCAAGTTCAAATTATTTATTTCGGCTTACGAACAAAAAGCTCACTTAACGAACTCATAAACTCATTCACAACATTGCAATAATAATTTTAAATGTCTCGGTATCTATCTTATCATCGGCTTTATGAATGAAAAATACATCAGACTCAAGCCTAAATAAGATAGTGTTGGCTGGGAGGGAAAAAAGCCGGCATAGACTTACTTAAGTCATGGTAACTCTTCTTTGTTCAAGAATAAGGTTATTGTATCTTCTAGTCAAAATAATTTGTTTGTTTTTTATCGATCATAAACACTTAACCTTGTTCTAATATTATCTGCTCTGGATACCTCTCTCTCTCCGCTTTGATAGACTATATAACTACCTACAGTGAGAAGCCACAGGCTGTAACGTAGATGGAGAAATTATAGAGTAATTCCCATTATCAAAACAACCATGTCCTACCTGAAAATTACTTTGGCAACGCATGAGTTTTTGAAGTCAATTATTGCATTACTAGCGGCACTAAAAACAACAGCTGTACAATAGCATTAGACAACTTCCTTCGCTTCCATTTCAAAAAGCAGTTTCTTCTAATTCAGTCTTAATTTATTATTGGAGAAACATTTACAGTGCGCGTGATCTTTACAATTTCATTAACTAACTCACCTCAGGGAAAAAGAAGCTAAAACCCCGAGATACCTAATTTGGTAGAGCGAAGCTCAAAATAATACATTTAATACGAACATTAATTTAGGCTAATACAAAACAAGATGTATAAACCGTTGTATTTTATTGTTAATTACGAATTATAACAACGCTACTCCATTTAAATAGAGCAGAATCATATTTCATTCCATTATTTGCCGCTGTTATTAAATGTTTCAATTTCGAATTTGTTTATGAAGCTCTCGTTTCGCAGGCCGAGTCTGAGAGATTTACGAAATGTTTTGCGTTTTCAATTCGACCCCGGCTGTTTGTTTACTGATGGTAATTCCAAGGAAAAATAGCTTTTGTTTGTGTACATTTATTGTTTGTTTTCAAAGGTGTTTCCGTTTTGGTCTTGGCTAGAATATTATTACAATCGACTAGTATTACTCGGTTTAATTGTTTCTTTTAAATGGGTTTGATTTAAATAATCTTATCTGTTAGTAAAAGCGGTTACATGATATTCATACAATTTTAGTAGTTAATTTCTTGTACTATGAATAGATATTTCTAGTAAGCGATCAAACTAAATTCAAGCTATCTTAAATGTGCCAACTAAAAAGGAAATTACAAAGCAAAACTATTAAGATAAAGAATAGAAAACAAATCACCAGTCTTATTGTTAAGCCTACTTTCTTCCAAGTAACTGACTGATCAGTAATTAATCTTAATTTATACAACTTTTAACAAAGAAACAAAGTTTTTGTAAAATTCTCTATGAATTGCGTTTAATGTAATTATGTAAAAAAATCGAACCTTGGGTCAAGGTTTTATTAAATGACGTAGTTATGGGTGATTTGATGAAGAGTACCTAAGTACCTAAAGTTTCCTG
>DWOX01000461.1:0-10156 GCA_018251315.1 Nastra julia | reverse complement strand
TTTTATTTCGGTTCAAATTAAAGAAGAAATATATTGACATAAATATTAATTCCGTTTCTTCATATTGTGGTTTAGAAATTATTATTTGACACACAGAGCTGAAAAAAAATGAAATATTTATAGGGCGGACGCAAACGTCCTAAAATTTTCAGATTATAAATTCACAGTGGGGAAGGCGGGGTTAAAAGATCCAGGGGTAAGAATTTTTCAATTATGCATAAGCTTGCATCAGCACAGCTGGTCTCTGGCTCTTTCTACCTCACTCTCCCCTACTATCAGGGTTAATTCAGAATCGGAAAATTTTCGACGTTTGCGTTGGCCTTTTAAAATTCAGAATCTGATTTTCTGGAAATTCCGAACGTTTGACCGAAAAGAATTATAGTGAATTGAAACATCAGTTAGGGCTGAATTTTACAGTGATATTTTTTTTCTATGGACAAAAACAGACAAACAACATGACAATAAATTCAAATACAATTTCAAAATTTTACGACTTATTTTCCGATATAATTGTTAACCAATAATTTATATGTTTTTTAATTATTCAACATAAAAAAATATAGATAATCTTTATTGCAAGTTAATAAAAAATACAAGTTCCACGAATAAGTATTACATAAGCACACTGCACTAGCCAAGTATGGTTAGTAACATTCGTTTCAAAATTTATACAATAATATCATTCATTATCTTATCGCTGATAACAATCTTCACACAATCTTTATAAGTTGAGACAAGACTCAGCTGTATTGCCATAACTTAACGCTTCAGTTTGTCACTCACGTTTCAGTTATACCTGATCAAATAGAAATAACGTAGTAAGGCCTCATAAAGTTCTTTTAGATAGGTTGTAATAACACCCCAAATGGGAGTATTCAATAGCATTAGGTCCTCTCCGTGATTCGAGGAGGCAAAGCTTCTATGCTCGTTATTGCTAAGTAGGAAATAAAATTGCAAGAGTATTTAGTTTAAGTATTTAGTCCAGCAGTGATAGCCTAGTGCTTTGAACGTCGGTCTCCCGAACAGGAGATCCTGAGTTCAAAACCTGCGGCACGCACCTCTGAAATAAAAAGTGTTGTGCCTATTAGATGCTAACGGTGAAGGAAAACATCGTGAGGAAACCTGCACACTTCAGAGTTCTACGAAAGTTCTCCATGGTGTGTGAAGTCTGCCAATCCGCACTTGGCCAGCGTAGTGGACTATGGCCTGTACCCCTTACACTGTGAGAGGAAACTCGAGCCCTGTAGTGGGACAATTATGTGTGCCGATGATGATGATAATTTAGTTTTTTTAATAAGTGTAAGATATAATATAATTCACATAGTCACGCAGTGACAAAACTCCTTATAAAAATAAAGATTAAAAAAGGGACACATTATGAAAATACAAGTCTATTCACAGATTTTAGTATTATCCACATTCCATACAAAACAGATCGGTCAACTCTCTCTAACAACGGCCCGTCACCGGCCGATCGCCATCCGTCAATGTCGGCTGCTGATATATAGGATACATTGCTATTACTGTACACCCGGACATATATCAATATGATATATTACGCGTTAAACACTGTATTTACTACGCTTATCCTTATATGAAAACAAGAAGAATATTAAAGGTCTAATCAACATCAAATTTTGATATACTCTATCCATCTTTAGTCCCACAATCTATGCTTAACTTACAATTTATTACCTATTTTTTCGAATAACGACTATGTTATAAGCGTTAAAACTGTAAGATAGACACATATTCTTGTAATAGTTTTTAAAAACAAGCTTTCATTGTCATGTAGGCACGCTGTTAGAATTATTAAAACGCCGTCATAGAAAACTTGTCCAGTATGGTAAGCATCTATTAAAGGTACAAGAAAATTGAAGGTCGGGAGTACCTGATATCTGAGTACCGGAGTACTGTATGAGACGTAATATAGGTATGTATGAGATAGAATATATGGCAGAATTTCTTCCCAGTTTTCCAATATCATTAAAAACCACAGAACAGCATAGCCATTTCCTTTAAAATATTCACATAGTAAAGCTACCTATGTTACTCCGTAACAAAACAGTCGGCCATTCGTCGTGTCCACACAATAAACTGGTGAATTTCGAGTTAACAATGGCCCAGCATACTTTGCCGCTATCCGTCAACGTCGCGGTGTATGATGAATCGCCCTCATTTCCCGTATTAGCCCAGCGGCGGTTACATCTTCTGTTTTTGCCAATTATTTTTGACTATATTTCATTCTAAAGCGCTCAGAGGCTGTGGTTCCTAACCTTTTCAATATCGTTACCCCTGTGGCCTATGAGGAAAACTGATTTTACCCCGTCTTTAAAATGTTATCAAAACAAACAATTCAAATAACTTTTACGTTCCTAATAATAAGGTCTTTCATTACCCCCGTAAAATAGCTGATTTACCCCCGCAGGAGTAATTACCCTCATGGCAGGGGCAGTCGGCTTGTGTCATGCCAGTGATTGGGGAAGTGAAGCAACTGCTGGTCCATTCGAAAGGTGGATGTCTGACCGTTAATAGTAAAAAGTTTTGAGCGCTTCCGTGCTTTGGAGTCCACGTTAAGCCACCGATGCTGGTTCTTAAGCCTTGTCAGAAGGCTTTGAATGACACATAAACTTTCAGCACTGTCTGGGCACCAACCCCTCCATCAATTCGCATTAAAGCAGCAGAGCAAGAGAGAGAAAGAAATAGAGAGAAAGACAGAGAGAGTGAATGTACTGTCTCACAAACCCTCGAAACATGGCGAGTCGTTTGACGAAAGAACGACGCAAAAGGATGCTATCCAAGAAGGCTTCT
Source organism: Nastra julia (assembly GCA_018251315.1). NCBI lineage: Eukaryota > Metazoa > Arthropoda > Insecta > Lepidoptera > Hesperiidae > Nastra > Nastra julia. Next base: position 7,345 of record DWOX01000461.1, on the reverse strand, counting down.
TGGAAAAATAATCATATCTACCAGTGATAATGTTAAATGTTATTTCAATAGATGTCAGCATTGCGAACATGAATTAATTTCATAACGTTCGACGAATCGTTCATACATGCGATGTTGTCATAACATTTGAATGGCGATGTCTTATTACACCTAGAATTTTCAACAGACAACTGAACAGACTAAATTCGTATTATTTACATATTGGACAGTTAAGCTTCGTATGGTACAGTGGTTACCATGCAGGCACGCCGTTCAATACGTTCTGAGATCGATGCCAAGCGATACAAATATTTTAATAATGAACTTAAATTTCTGTTCTCGGTTTTTTATGTGTCTTTTGTCTACTTGAGCTCAAACACGAGGAAACCTGTCGGAATATAAGTGTGTAGCATTTATTGTATTTGCACAGGAACATTACCAATCAAATATCTTATGAAGCAAAAAAAATATTAGTTCATAAACCTAGTTTGATTCTTTAAAAACTCATATGCAGTCGAATTTATTTTGATTAAATTCCGACAATGCCTATGAATCATACCCTGGCTTCATTATCAAAGTAGCAGCCAAAATTAATGGCAAGCACTTTTACTAAGCTTCGGAGAAACCCGTGGCAGCCGACCTTAACCCTTTCAACGAAATGTACCATTACTTCGCGAAGGGTATTTCTATCCGACTCACAATTTTTCGTAGATCCATCAACGCCCACGAATAGACCGATAGGTTTCTGAAACGCTAAATTGGATAAAAGGAAATTTGTGAGCGTGACGAGCAGTTTTTATGACTATATTATTGGAAGTAATGCGCAAACGATACCGCATAAAACCTACAAGGATTATCACTTACTTTTGTGGGTAATAATAGTAATTTTAAACTGTTACTCATTAATTTAAGTTAATAGTATGAAGAATAAATATCATGCCGTAGTGCTTACTATATTATGCGTAGGCAAAACCCACACTATAAGAGCAGGTTCGGACCAAGCCCACTGTGATGTGCAAGAGATCAAACCCTGATTGGGCGCCAACGTTACTTCAAATTTCTGTCCAAGCCGATTTCAAACATTAAAACCCAAAATTAAGTCTCATTCCACTCTCTAACCACGTCACACCTTCAATGAAGCCTAATGAATATAATCCTTTACACTTGTAATTATGAAATCATTGCAATAACTTTGTCGAAACATAAACCGCGAAACTTGACGTTAAGGTTGGTGACTAACTGAGCATCGGGTGCTCTCATGCCGGCCGAAATCCTCCGACAAGGTTTAACGACCTGGACGGACGTTCAACACTCGAATTAACGTTACCTAGAAATGAACGGAGCTCGGAACTTTTCCAGAGAGCCCTTTAGCAAGGCTTCCACGAATATGACACTTACTTGCCTTAGCTTAGTTCGACTTAAAAGGAGGCGGTACATTTTCGTCTCACTCTTATACAGTATATCAAACGACAGGGAAAGAGACAGAGAATACATCTTTGGAAAAAAAAAAAACTTTTTTGTTTTTTTTTTTTAATGTTGCTACCCTTTGCTTTAGTATTTACTTATTAAGAGCGATGGTCAACGTAAACTTCAAGTTTCATTCAAATCCTTTCAACTGTTGATGTCTCATCAAGTCACAAAACATCGGAATAAAATACATTCTTTGTCTTATTTTTTGGACGTAATCTATCTGTGTGGGTAGTTTCATATAAACCCGCATAACGGTTAAGGCGTGATGAGGACATAAACATTCAAACATCTTCAAACTTTCACATTAAAAAGTAGGATAGGGTTCATCCTACTTTACATTACATAACACAAAGCAATAAACATTCTACAAACACTGTCGGGTGTTTTCATTGTATACCTAAATACGTTCTATCTAGTTCAAACTGGTTTTATCTGATTCATTCTCATTCATTAAGTAAACATTTGCAAATGCATTCATAATATAAGAACAAAATGTTTAAAACAAGTAGTTAAAATAATAGTGTCAATGAATAAGGCAATTCCTTTTTACTATATTTTTGACTTCAATAGGATGTGTTTGAGATGGATTACATGATTTTTCGTCATCACCTAATCGCCTACAGACATCCATAATAAAAATTAGCAGACTACCAGCCGAAAAGAAATCTATGAAATGGGTTTCAATTCTCACGTTTCATATGAAAACGAATCATGTGATGCACAGAAACTTGTTTGTGTGTTTTGTTTGTTTAGAAACTGTCTAATGCGAACGAATCACTTGATGTACACGAATCACCTAATATGAATGATCCATGTAATGTAAATAAAACACAACAGGTTCATTTCTAGCTTTCAGCTTAGTAACATCCCAATAGGATCACCTTTCGCATAAGCTTGTTTTTTTTTTCACCAAGATGCACCAGGGAACAGAGCTGCCAATCCAAAATCATAGATTCCCCAGGCCAATGCCAATTTTACCGCCTCTCAGGGCCAATTTCCCGATTTTCCCTCGCTACATTGACCAAGTCTCAAAATTTTTTTTGGGCTGCAAATGGGTGTCGAACCGAATAGCATCTTGCCAGGGAAGATATAGCTTGACGTAGAGTAACCCTACGGAATTATTATCGCGCTAAACTCGTGGAAACTCTTAATTAGTGCCATTGTTAACGTGATAAAGTAGTTAATCAATCCCGGAAATCAAATAGCCATAGAGTTTTACCTCCCAAGTGACCATACGCTAATTTTACGGTATGCTGGTACCCATACTCCCCTCATTTGCTAGTTGCATGTAAAAATAATATTACAGTAAAGCAGCAGAACCCCAGTTGTCATCGTAAGCGAGCTTTAGCCGTATTTGCGTAGCTGTTGCCTCCCTCGCTGGGCGAGTCAATATTTGCACAACAATCCACCACGACTACGGTGCTCAACCATAGACAGAGAACACTAAGACAAATTGTCATTATCCATCTCACTCTCACATGAAGAAACTAAGTTACGCTCGGTTGTCGCGGTTCCTATGTTCCTAATATTCAATCTACCCGTAGTCGCTGGTAAAGTTATAACATTATAGTGTGATTTATTAATAAAGATAGGCAGCTTGTAAAAGGCTGTGAAAAAATTAGGTTTTCTTGTTAACTACAACTTGACACAGTCGGCGTATGATTATAAGAACGGATTGCTTCTCACCATTTGTCAATTATGTATAAAAAACCTCATTTAAACCAAGCTGTCTATATTCTTTCTGTACACAAAACAAACTTAATGGGATCCTATAGGCGCCATGTTTTAATATGATTGGACGACAGCTGTGTCTGTCTGTATTTCGTCTATGTTTGCCGTCTGCTTGTTTGCACAAAACCACGCTTTGAGCCCACGATAACTACTTAAGCTTAGGTAGGTAAGTTGTGATTTCGCAAATGTTTGAAGTTTGAACTTTTCGCTTTGATGAACAAACTTGATTTGTTTTATTTATCCGAAAATATTTGTTTGATTAAAATAGAGTTCTTTTCTCAAAATCATAATTATAAGGATAAGAAACCCCATGTGCGACAGTAATTCGACCGTAACTTATTTTGACAAATCGTTCGCATACATTATTGTTTTGATTGGGAATCGAACCTGGCACCCCCCGATTGGCTGGATCACGACCATTAAAGCTTTAGACGCTTCGAACAATTGTTAAACAACATTACCAGTCGATTAGTCCAAGTTGATGTAGCTACTTTATAATTCGTTAACTATAAAACGCGATGGCTATATTTAGGAACGGCCATTAGCCACTTTTTACATGGCTAAGGGGACGAGCGAGCATTTGTACTGAGACACTGATGAAGGTAGGTATTACCTACCTACTACATATATATATATATACCTATGTAGGCAGGTATTAGCTTCAGGTATTCGATACAACAAAACAGCGTCATAAGTCAATGAAATTATATTTTATTTTTCGTAGATTTCCATAACGAGTTTCTTATTCTTAACAATTTTTTTTTATGGACCATAAAATAATAAATTAATAAACACATTTTAATATGGAATAACATCGCGGAAAATGTTTCCTTATTATTAGATACTCTAAATTCTACGACAAAGGACTTTGTATCTGTGATGTAAAATCCATCAGTGATAAAAAAAGAAACATATTTTTTTTTATTTGTATTTTTTCTGCTAAAGTTAAACCTTGTTGTACTGACGACATTGATAACCCGCAGTGAACTCTTTTCAAAGTCCTAAACAGGTCAAGTCAAACTTTAAATAAGAAATAAAATTTAACAAAGGAATATTTATTTAAACCCCAGGTGCGTAACACAGGTGTGTAAGTATTTGAAACGTAATTAATTCCCTTTTAGGAACACGTGGCGTTCTCGCCATAAAGGGTTGCCATTTCTTTGATGGTCTCCCCTACTTTTGTTGATAAGTTTTTGTTGAAACGCTCACCCAGGTATAACCCTAGCTGTAGAATTCTTGAGTGACATGACAGGTATGTTTACAAAGAAGTTGAAATACAATCACGATTTTAGATCACACATTTGTGTCCCAATCGTTATTCAGACAAGGGACTCGTTTCTCGATAAGTAGCTTGGACTGACTATTTTGAGGAATAGGGCTCTGGTAGCGAATGCGTTGAGCGTACGCAATTTTATATATATTTTTTAATTTAATTACATTATTTTTACCTTAATCACCATAATTTTACATTGTAATAATTTGTCTCGTCACTATCTAGGCCTCTCCCAAAAAAAATGCGATAAAAGTAACAATTAATTTATAGCTTTTGAATCACGAAAGTTTCGTGTAATTAACCGCGTGGGTAGGCAACTTACATCGAGCGGTTTAAAATAATTACCTAATATAGTGTGACTTGCACTCGTAAGTGTTACTATGCAATAATTGATACATTGTTTTAAATACATTAACAAAATTGCAAATAGGAAAATTCTTTGAAGGTAAAGTTGAGACTCAATTGGAGCATTTGTAAATGACTTCACTTAGGGCTCTGGTAAGTATAGACAGCAGTCCTGAACGCCTGTCTAGAGCCATCGGATGACCTAAGACTTTGACACTTAGGTTGACCACTGACCAATCTAGCCAGCTGATTCTATAATATACTCAAGACTTAAGTGATAAGTGCCTCTAGTTAATTGTAATATCAACGAATTTAAGCTATTATAATTTTAGAACGTCCTTCGATGCATATGCATGTAAGCTTTCTGTATGCAATGTGCTGTATGCTGTGGGAAACGCAGCTTGATTTAAGGTCTCTAATCGGTTTTGAATAAGGCTGGCTATAAACGGACTATTTCAAACTAACGGCGACAGTTTTAGACAGTTATGTGTCTTCTGACGGACAACACAAGCATCTTGAAACAGTCAGTTCATACAATATTAAAATATTCATACCGCCTAACTTCATCTAGGCTCGCAAAAGTTTGCAGTATATTGAGGTATCTATCTTTCAAATAGGTATATCTATGAATTTATCTTTCAAATATTTGCTTATATTTTTTAATTGAAGATATAACGTACTGTATATAAGTATTAAGAACTACGAGAATACGATATTTTTAATTACCACGTCTAAGAGACCATCATTTAAATAATAGTAGTAAACCATAAGCCATTAAATCACGCGATAACCCATTAACATCCAAAACAATAACAAACCTTCCCATAAAAGTACAATGTTCCACAAAATGACAAAAGATAATGGCTTATCACTGACATTCACGTTCCGTTTAATTTGCCCTTTACACTATCTCATTCGCACGTTACAAGTAAGATAAGGACGGAGTGTCCTGTCAAACTAACGTTAAAATTACCTTCAGGAGGAAGATAAGAATAAGGTTATAATAATCGCTAGAAATAGTGATAGTAACATGTTAGAATACTCCTACGCAACAGATAACACAGGTGGTGCTATCTAATAAAAACTGCTCAACTAGTAAAGCTGTGTTCAAATGGACGTGTTATTATAGAATTTGGAAGGAAGAAAGTGGTCTAAAATTTACAAACCAAGGATTTCTGTCTATCTTTATCCCCATCTCAAAGTCGTATTTTAAAAAATGACTTCTTTATAATTGTACATTATATTACAAGTCTCTAAGTTCTACATTAAACGCCCTCAATTCAATATTGCACAGACCAGTATAGTTAGGTATTATAGTGTATAGTATAAGGTTGGTATAATTATGGTGTTAACAAAAGCAAACACATTTTCATACTACCTTTGCTTTCAGTTTGGTATAACAATTTCCGCTCCAATCGTATTACTTTGAACACACCTCTCACTGCCTGATAAAGCCAGGTATGGTAATGTAATAAGAACATTCAATTTGCTCAACATCAAGAAAGGAAGTAATATTAGATGTGTATTGTCTCCGACACTGCTATACATTGAAAACAGACCTTAGTACCTGAACAGGAAACTCTAAATCACGATGATTTTGATAAAATAAATGTACAATGTGTTCAACTAGACGCTTTGAGATAAAATTAAAGAATAACAGGTCGTATCTCTCTAATATATGGAATGACTAATATCGCGATAAAGCTGACAAATGGACAGTCAAATAGCAATCTATGTTCATTAAATGTATGGCTATATTATCGTGTGAAATTTAACGAAAAGAACATCTGTGTTTACTGAATTTTAGAGATAAATAAGCAAAGATTAAACTATTTTTAATATAATAAGCTTTACAAATCTATATTTAGGAAAGTTCATTGCATCCTAGCAAATTCAGATTCATTGAATTCAAAAAATATTTTGCGAAGAATTACACTTTTGGATTAATCTCGAATTTTCTCAGAATTCATTGAATTTCATAGCTATTTAAACGTTTATATAATAAAGTATGTACTTACAAGATTAGTATCTTCTTCGTAGTGAATCCACTGTATTTCAGGGTTTGGAGAGCCATCCACGTCACAGCTTAGAGTTACTGATTTCCCCACTTCTGCTTCTACATCTTTAGGACGGTTTCTAAATGATGGTGGATCTACGAAGATAAAAAGACTTTAAGTGAGACGACCATTTGCAACACAACAATTGAGTAGAATTTGCCATATTTTTAGATTTTTTTTTAACTGAAGAGCGTACTTATATTGTTACTTTTCTTTTCTATTTGTCTTCTTGACCTTTTGCCTGCTTTAAAAAAGCCTTAGCTTACTGTGCCCATTTTTATTGCGATAGTAGGCAAATAAGCCGAGTGCTCGTTAACTGATGTTTTGGTGTTATTGATGTTTATAATTAATCATAATCTGTAACATCAAGGGGGTCACCAAAGTTTTGGTGACTCCGGCCAAACTTGCTTGAAAGTAAATGATGTGTGTAATATAATTCTGTACCGTCAGTGAAAAGTAGTTTAAGTCAAAAATATGAAATGTTGGATAA
>DWOX01000460.1:0-10162 GCA_018251315.1 Nastra julia | reverse complement strand
ATCATTAAATATTCTTAGGAACAGATGAAGCTTTCGATACATAAACACTGTTTTTTGACACAAAAAACACATTGCGCAGTCAATATTTTTATAGATCTGTTATTGTTGAGCAAATATACTGTATCTGAACGAGTGGGCGCCCTGCTCTTTTCAAGTTCAAGCTATTTTCGATTCTATAACGAGGTGGAAGAGTCCAAAGCATCCCACGGGGTAGCATCTCGGCGCCGGCATTGTACGTGCTCCTGTTTAAAGATATTTATGCCTCATACCGTCCGTTCATCTAAATTTATTGAGCTTCTATTGTCTATACTCCTAACGCCTGTTTATCATGCCGCCCGTTCCATGTGGAAACGTAGTGAAGTTTTTATTTTTACGTTTGTTTTACTGCCAATCTTCTTGTAGTACATTACGTATACGTTCTTTAATACATTTCTTTTGGTATCTGAATAGTCGGTGATACTTGAGTACTGGTATGATCCATGTTGTTGCCAACTCAGTTTAAACGGGAAATCATATCTTTGATAGATTATTATACTTATCAATGGGGTGTTTAGATGTTTAGCAATGCAGCTTGCTATGTGTTTATATCATCAGTTAGCTGTTGCAATTAGAACTGTTAGCTTGTATGAAATTCGCAAACTTGTGAAACAAGAAATGGAAGATAATAAACAAGTGTCCTCATGTGTGAATTTGCCTCGACGAAAATCGTGATGTTAATTCTACTCGCATTTACTGCATGCGAACTTTGTTGCAGTTTGCAGTCATATAATTATCTACCATAGGTAAGATAGGAGGTATGACTGATAGTTTAATTCAGAATTACCTACGGTAAAAGATTCGAATAGTATGAGAAATAAACTTATTCCTAAAGTTAACAACTTCATGCAGCTATCGAACCATTGCAGAAAGATTAAAAAATATTATTTGAAATTAACCGACAAAATGTGTTCTTAATGGAGAGGGTGTTATAATTTTCTTTATCTTTTTCGGTTCCGCCATTTATCTTGTCAGTTCAGATGTTTCGATATCATTAATATACTTCCCACAAAAAAATCGGTTCTACTATAATACGTTTCAATTATAAATATTAATTGAACCGTAAAACAATTCTTCAGCGTTGCACACAGACGACTAAAAGCAAATCAACGTCATAATTGCAAACCAGATCAATGTGATTGATTTATTGCCTCAAACTAGTTCGCTTTGAATGTATAACATGTTTAATGGTTGATTTATATATTGACGTTTATGTCGACGGGATATAAAAAAGATTATTCAAGCTCATTGCAATATTTTTTACGTTATTGAAGCCTGCCCAATCCGGGTATCTAGTTAAGCCGAATCAAAACATATGGAAGCGCTACTCAATCATAGGCCAAGCCCGGAAAAGTGGTAAACAAAAGCGTGTAGGTTAGATTGATAGCAGTAGCGGACGACAGTGGAAGTGGGCGAGGATTTCGGTAGCGGGCGCGGCATCGCCATTTGATATGTGGAGTGCTGTGGCTAATAAATAAGCGGGTAGATTGTTTCCTCTCATTACATTGATATGAAATATTGGCAACATTCGTTTATTGCTACTCAGAGAATGAACTTGATTTAAGGCAATAATGCGATAGATGTTGCTAAAGTTATTTGTAGGTTATACCTATAGGTATTTGAATATTGATTTTGTTTGATTGAACTTGAGAATAATGTTTTCTAAATCTTGATGGTAAAGGTGGCCAATTTTCCACAATTATTTTCCACGTTCATATCACGTTCGTGGGAATGCTAATCGTAACGCCGATAAAATTGCTGAAGCTGTGGCTCAACCATGTCAACTTTAACAAAATTTACCTTTAATAGTTTACTTCGCCTCCACTTGTCTTCCGTAATGTCTGCTCATATAGTGGATTGATGTAACACCAAACGCCTTATTGCTTTTATTATGTCTTGGGGGACTGAGTAGTAAACCCTTGGGGTAATCTCATTCGTTGAACATATACCATGCTAGGTATTTCTTTTCTCGTCTTTTTAGTGACTTCATTAAAAACAAATCTCCCTCAAGACAACTCTTTTAAGATAAATATATCTTCTAAGTATACCTCTAATGAAAGACGTCTTCGTTCATGCATCGTTAAAGCCCGTTTCATGTCCTCTGGATCTAATAGTACCTTCAAGCTTTGATTGGTGCGATAGAATGCCCAATCCAGGCAACCCTCCATTACAATCGTGGAGTGGTCCTTGTCCGTTGTGGGGTGTGTATGTGGGTCACGCACACCCCGTCTATTAATACACGCAGACAACCCGTCGGTGCTGTCGTTCTGGTCGGCACGATATCGCTCCCCTATCGCTTCCGGTCGCGGTATCGCCGCCGCGATGCTGTTACTGACATTTCGCCGAAACGATATCGTTGCTGGTATGCCATTTGTTTGAAACGCGCACCATTATTGAAGCAGGCGTTGCGGTTTCTTCACGATAGGAAAAAGTTATGTCGATTGTAGGTGATTGTGACGTCAGGAATCGTCGCCACGACTACGCAGATACATGGTCAACAGCAGATAATGCGTACCTAGATAAGAATTTGACATTATTATCAAGCATGTAAACCTTTTCTATGTCAAGCTGTCCAGTTGTAAGTCGATATCTCTTAATCGTAAAACTTTGTTATAAACAAGGAACTCTTGTTAGGTACTCACAATACATTAAATGCAAATAAGAATAAACTCATTGGACTGTCAATGAATTACTGGTTACATCACGTAAATAAACTATGCTTGATTTTGATTTGCCGGCGCAAAACTTTCGACCTTTTTTATGTTGAGTAGAGGTTATTCATTGTACGCGGTCCGATTGTAAAAACAATCTCTGTTCGTCCCCTCTCGGGGGTGGGAGCGGTTAATAGCCGTCGATGTTTCTTGTTATGGGGTGACAAGCGGTGGTTTTATTTGATTGTACTTACGTCCTTGGAGGAATTGTTTTCTTTAATCAAACCGTTTTTAAAATGTAATTCAAAATTCATCTTGAAAAACATTACTGTTATTTTTTTCAATTTAATCGAATGGATATCTTTGAATGTAATGAGTATTTTCTGCATAGCATTTAAGAGTTCTACACATTAAAAAGACTGAAATTTGTAAAGTAAAACCGAAAAATTATTTGGTCCTTCGAGCATATATTTACTAGTTCATATAAAGAGGGTAACAAAGACCCAATAACAAAATATTAAGATAGCAAGACTGCAATAAAAATCATAAGTCTCAAAAACTATCATGACTACAAAGCTCTGTAGTTCATGTAAAGATAAAATGCTGAAAACATAGGATTCTGTAATTAGTGTTCTGAGCAGTCTTTGCACAAGAATGAAGCGTTATTATTACGGAACAATCACAGACAACGGAAAAGGAATTCCATATGGGTGGGGAGTCTTTAGGAAACAATAAGGAAGGTATTTTCGCTATTACTAATAAAACGTATTTACTGAGTATTGAATATAACTAGAGTAGAACTAGAGTTCTTGTGTTGAAATTCAAGCATTGGTAAGTGATTATTTCGAACGGTAAACTATTATTTTGTACCTTTTCGATACTATATAGAAAAACGTTAGACAAATATTTTCAGATTAAGGATTAGTTGCTTTATATTTTGTGGGATTATGTTCTCAGTAAAATACATTTAGCTGTTTCTTAATCCTGCCGCGTGTCTCCCCTGCGAAGGTTGTAAATATTTACGAGCCCTTACTGGGATAGTCGTAATCCGTCATTCCGTTTGCATGTAATAATTCAGTGAAGAGCAATCGCTTCAATAAATCTTTAATGACTGTTCCCACTGCTTGTATTAAGTCGCTTACGTCTTTGAATTACACTTGTGCCGCGTGCGTATAACTTTGCTTAAGCATCAATTGGTTGAATTTTACTTTACGGTAGGTTATAGATACGATAGGTATATTGATGTATCAAACTGTGTCGAAGGTACTGCTTAGGTAAAGCTTTATTTTTTATGAACGACTACTAAATAACATTAACAATAGGTTATTCCGGTTCATCTTCATTTATTTTAACATTTATATATTTTGTCGTTTACGGTATGTTAAGAACCTTAGTTACATAGAGGGTTCCAAAAGGGTTCCCTTATAAATTAATGGACTCTCACGACGCGGCAAACTTCGTCTTAATCTTATAAAAATAAGCATTTTATTTGGTATTTTATTGTGGGAAGAACTGTTGCTGAATATTATATTGTAGCATCAACGTTAATGTCATTGTTTGCGATTCTCTTTTGTTTTAGTTATATTCTTATTCTCTTTGATAAAAGATTATTTAAGTACTATGGGTTGAAATCTACTTTGCTTTTCGATGGATCACGCTCAGTATTTGTAATTCTTTTAAACCTTTGCACTTTCAATCGGTTTGCTTTATTTATTAAAGCAAAGAATATAATGGACATTGACTGCGAGAAGACATTACGATTGGTATCTCTAAATCTTGGAAAAAATATGTTGTATTGCCTTAATGTGTTTCTGTTTAATATCATTTGTTACATTCAGGCGTTACAATATTGATCCCAGAAAATGATGACACAAACTTCTCAACCTCAAACCAACTCAACCTCAATAAATGCAATAAATGTTAGGTTGTTTTACGTGCTCACTAACCTTGAGACGTCTCATCCACCTCCTTGACATCACGCACGCAACCTGCCTGTATACATGAATGGTCAACATAATAAGTAAATCATTAGTGAAAATGTACGTCACTCCCCTCTTCAGCGGCACTGTTTTCTTCAGTGATGTTTACCCAATAACATTTTTTGTCGTATAATATTGTGGGCATAGCTGTCATGATATCATTCTTGTACGTCATAGCTGGGGATATAGATACTAAATCTTCTTTATAGCTTTTCACTTCTACATAATATGCCTTCTTATTTTTATTAGTCGTTTCACGTTTGCTAAAAAGAAACAGTGGTATTAGGCCTAGGATAACGTGATCCCTTTGAGTACAAAGGATGATCCAATTCTTGTGCTCCTTCTCGTTGGATTAGTGTCATGTTTTCTACAAAGGATAGTATTGAGATGAAAAACCCCTGTGCTTTCAAAGAACTTCTTTGACATCATCGTATAAATATGCCATATAATATAACGGCCGTGACATTTCTAACTACAGTCCGTGAATATCTGAATCCTAAGTATCTTGAATTACATACCGGTCTGAATTCATATCGATATTATGATACACATAGTTCTATGAATGTGTCAAGAGCTGGAATCCAACTTTAGTAAATAAGTTAAAACGGGTCGGTTATGCGCTTTCGCGGAAACACGTAAATAGAATATGTTCACGCGAGGGCGCTTGCGAAGTGTCGAGTGTTGTTGCCTTGTTGGGAACTCAGAAATTGTTTGTTCTTGTTTTATATTTCCAATGATTGTATGAGCATCACTCCCACTGAGTCCCAGTGATTTATTTTTTATTTTCATGCACGATAAACTTCTAATTCTAGTAGTTTCTGAAATCATCGCGTTTAGAGTCTTAAAGAGTCTTTTATTGTCTAAAACGGTTGCATTGTCCTGTTCGTTCTTTGGAATAAATAACTTGCTTAGTAGTGCCTCAGACTTGTGATTGTAGTCATATACGTCCTTTCTTCTGCTACATATAACTTCAGATTGTAGCATTGTAAATACTGCGTTAGTAAGATGCGTAAATGTATATACAATGTATTATGTACTGATATAACAAGGCACGTGTACTATAAGTACTAAACCAATTTCCTAATCCAAAAGTAGGATAATACTCCGTCCGTGTCTCGATGCACCGGCCATTGCGCTCTAAATAAATACCGCCACGTGTCGTTTGGAGGAGTTGAGAGTAGCGACAGCAATTTATATTCCACTCTTGTGCTATGTAGTTTTTTGTATGAAGTGATATTCAAGGCAGTAGATTTCTGAATCCTGAGATCAAGAAACGAAACTGTAGATCAATTTTATGTGTCAAATAGTAACAAAATTGTTATTGCTTTATCTACTTACTACCAGACATAGATGAATAGAATGTAGGAAGCGATTGTTAATATCTAACCGACCTCGCACGCGAAACCATTCGTAGGCAGGGCATTGCCAGCTGGGCTACGGCACCGTCTACGACGGCTACGACGCGTTCATTTAGTTTTCCTTCTAAATATTTTCTTTTTTGCTGTCTGTACCATTTACACGGACTATTGTACAACAGCGGTCGTTGCATTAGAAGTCGGTTCCGGTCGGACGTCGGTCCACAAACAGGTTACTATTTCAGGCGGCCTCACAGCCAAATGTATACGTATGTATGTGTATTTGTTTACGTTAATGCAACGGAATTAATTGTTTATTGATTGAGCTGTTGCGGTTACAGTTGTGTTGATTGCGTCGTTGAAATTTTTAACTAAATATTTTTTTACTACTCCACCGTCAGCTGAAGTAGTAGAAGTATCATACAAATGATTTTAATGAAGCTTATATGGTAAGACTTGGAATAACGATTATGATTATACTTCCTTAGACTCAAGGTTTGTTCAGTGATCGGATCTGTTTTCTGCAAATGTATTTAAACTAAGCCTGCACCTGAAGTATTTTACAGATTTTCTATATGCCCTGTAAGGTGCTATCCTTGCATTAGCTTCACTCTAAAAAATTAAGAATTCTGGTTATTCTGTCTGTAGTTCTATCCTAGAAAAATAGTACATGATTCTCCTAACAAACTTCTTAATATACTTTTTTTATTATAAAGTGATTAGGTACCTGTTATTTTTGCAGTCTCAGAATGAAATTGACAACGGCGCGCATAATTCCACAATTTGTTATTCGTTGAAGGCAGGGGAAGCTTTTTAGGGATCGTGGATTTTCCGAGGGTACGTCGTAATTTATATCAGGTGATCGATACAACGCTACAGAACAGACAGCCATGGTTTGGGAACGAGTCGCCAGTCAATATTTTTTGTGAAGATGCTGGCTGATACTATGAGGTTTCAATATTATGAGAATTATGGTGTTAGATGTGACATTCAAGTTCATCCTTAGCAAGGTTTACTTAGGAATGGCACTTTAGAAGTTCTACTCGTATTATGATAATTCTATCGAAACGCTGCAAAAATTAAATAGTACCTATACAGAGCAGGCCATTTAGAAAGTTTATTAGAAGTACTAGAAATGAACCAAAAATACAAACAGTTACTATTTGCGCATTTTCTCTACTGGGGACTAGTGCTTAGATTCGTTTTCAATATCAGTTTTGACTCCCGATTTTTTCGTGATCGGCGGGGTATGTACGCGGCCGAACTACAATCTTATCGAGTTTATTAAACTGAAACAAAAATGATAATATCCTCTCAGTTGGCAACAGCTGAATCAGCCGGGGAACCCTGCGGCAGTGACTCAGTTGGCGCGCCTCCACATCGGATTCAGTGCCATCGACGACGCGCCCTTTGGCACCTCGCATTGCGCCTGCCGAGCGCCGCGTGTGTGTGACGGCTGCTGAAATAGACCTCGCGGCTGATTCACGGGATGAGATTAGATTGTTTTTTTGTATAATTAAATAATTGCGTTTATATTAGCAGCTAAACAAACTCGCCTTATCAGCTGTATGTTAGAAATACTGTAACATTTTAAATAAAGGATACTGATAAAACTATCAGGTAAAGATGCGTGAGGGAAGGGTTTTGGAGTAGTAGGTATTGCCTTTGAAAAAAAAAACATGCATATAACTACATAAATAAATACAGACAATGTATGACTCCCTACAACGCAGTGGTTTACAATTTACCGATTTACGTGACGCGGGAAAGCTTGCATAGTTTCGCTGCACTGAACAGACTATTCTAAGCTTCCTGGCTATTTTAATCTGGAAATATTTGTACACGAAATATTTGAATTCCATCTCGTGTATAAATTTAAAATATGTTGCATTCTGTTGCAAGTTTTAAACGTTTTAGAAGTTTTCTCCGAATCAAAGAACTTAGCAAAGTTTATCAAATTATATACTTTTGAACGTAAGAGAAGTTAGGTATTATGAAGGATATGAAAAATAATTTTCTGTAGGTGCAACATTATTAAAAATTCTTTCTATACGTTACTTTTTCATTGTTTTGCGTATTTAATCCGCCGGAGACTTCATTTTGATCTCTGGTAATGTTAATGGAAGAAATATAGATTCATCGTAGAGTCATAATCGATTTGAACCCAGACTGTTCATAACTCATCTGTCAATGTGACGTCGCGGTACTGATCGCCATTGGCTGCCCGCCAACCGGTCAGGGGCAAGCACCCCTCTGCATCTAAACACAGTTAAGGAATATTTTTACTGACTGTGAATATCATCATCGTGTCTTCGATACCGTCTAGTTTCATATTTTAGTCTTACAGTAGAAGCTGATGTATCTGCTTTCGAACTATATCGAATTTTAAATTGTGAATTTTAAACCTGATCAATATTTAAAACTTTTTTAAAAGAAAATTAGTCACTGAATTAATCAAACAGAAAGTGTTCTTGTGCGAAATAATGTTCAGTCCATCAGTGTTGGGGTTCGTTGCTAATCAAGCGTAATTAACCGTGAGGCATGAACGTCCACGCTCGCATTACCCGTTTTTATGCTGATCAATAAAAGCGAGGACCTAAAGTAATTTTACAGCTTGGGCTCGCTTTGGTCTTAGAAAGAAAAAAGGGGTAAACAGTTTTGCACTTGTTCTTGCTAAATGTGGATTGGGTAACTGCCTTACACCCCTACCTAATATCAACCTAATCAAACTTACGTGAATCGCAAATCAAACTTATGTTAATCCCAATCGCAACAACCTATCTTAAATGTACGAAAATTGCTCGTTTAAGTATTAAGTAGCAAATTCATAATCTTTTATCTATTTGTCTTATTCATGGTATCTACGACACAGGGTATACTAGTATGGGTCTATGAGTGGTTAGTTTCGTTTAAACTAATTAAGTACCAGAAATATTTACTTCGACTCAAATAGCATTGTTAAACGGTCTTTATTTTTGAGAAAAAATAGAGTATATATTTTTTTACTTATCACCATAGGATTAGAAAAGGTAGGTGGACCATGGTGTAAACGCAAGCCTTCACCCTTAACCCCTTGGGTTGCATCGCTAAACAGGTTGGGTCGTAGTTACTAATTAATAAAATATTTACTTCGTTGTACGTGGACATAATGCAGTCGAGTGCATAGCTAGTTTTCAACTATAGAAAATAGCTTCGTAATCTCTTACTACATCTCACTCGGGCTTCATGTATTTTAAAATATGTATCACTATTTTTTATTCTACAACACAACACTATCGTAGACGAAGCGCTTTACTTGAATCAATTATGAGAAGTACCCGTGTATAGATTTTGAACTTCTGAATGACGCTGAAATTAGATGCTTTTCGAACCGGTTTTCAAAAGAATTTATTCACTACCGGTTCCGATTTAATTCCGCGTACAAATAACCTGATAGCGCTGAACGTACCTTATAGATAATTAATTAATTAATGACGGTTGAAATAAAGTTAATGAATTGTTGATGAAGTGAAAAAAGGAATTCGATGATGCAATGATTTTTCTTTAATTCTCCTGTCGTCAAAGGGGGCTGCTCAAGTGTTACGTAAGCAGATCCCCCTTATATGTAAAAAAAAATAATAAAGCTTAGGTAATCACCATCTAGACACCCCCTCTATTGTTACCAAAAGTACCTAGGCATTAGGAACTTTTATTGCAAATTTGTGAATGACTTTATTTTATTTATTGTAATGTTTGACGTTCGTTAAGTGAGCTACTTGTCCCTAAGACAAAATAAATGATTTGAATTTAACCAAAAAAAGACGCTTCCCCGCTCTATTTCCGCTATATTTGAACGGCCCTTGCTACAAGTTGGTTTTATAGACACGTGCCACTAAATTCCTAATTTTGATAATATCGATGCTTTGCGGCTCAAAGGGCATAAACACCAAAAAACATGTTTACAGGAGACAGACAGATCGATAGAGAAAAAAAACCGAGTCCAAACTGTATAAAGAGTGGATTTTTGAAAAAAATGGCGTTTACGCCCTTTGAGCCGCAAAGCATCGATATGTTAGCACTTAAGATCTGTACCCCTACCATGAGTTTATGCAAACGATACTCGCTAGCGTCTATAGTAAATGTTTGTATAGAATTTTTTAGT
>DWOX01000459.1:0-10172 GCA_018251315.1 Nastra julia | reverse complement strand
GAAAAATTGGATTAAGAGCCGAGGTTGATTTAATAAAATGTATTTATTTGTAAATTGCAAAATGAAATTGCACACTTATTTAGTTGTTGACATGTTAATTGGGGCACAATTATTTTCATTTAATTAAAATATACATTTTTTTTTATTCCGGAAACTGCGAACAGTAGCATTAACTATCGGTAAAGTAGAAGTTACGAAATTACCAACAATGAACGCTACCTTACAGCTCACTCTCATACGAGTAAGCCTCTAGGATATAATCGTCATTATTTAAAACACAGCTGAATATAATTGAAATCAATTCCCGGAGCCACACACATAGGTACTCGTAATTATTACTATGAAGAGAGCTATTTTAAAACGACTTCATCGAACCGTTTGCGTTTGCTATGATGCAATCAAAAACAAATTTAATATTAATCATACTAGAAACATCACGCAACCAATACAAACAACGAGTTAAACATGATAATCTGCCCGAAGGGTAAATAACAGAGGAGTGATTAAAATCGAAGAAACGAAGCAATTACTGTACGTCGAAGCAGCGGAGGGCTAATGACAACCGGCATGATCTAAATTAAATTAAATACCAACGTGTCTGTAACTGCTTTTAAACGTTGTTTAGATTCTAAACTATGCAAATGAAATTTACCTAGGCATTTAAACTATATCGGATTGTTATTGCTTACCTAATTAACATAACTTTTGGGCAGTATCGGATACTCGCAAATAGTTTGTGTTCATAATTCTTGGAAAATTATTACAAATTAAATTACATTTAGGATAATCTGAAAAGTTTAAAATAGTAAACAACATTGATAAACTAGGCAAAAAACTATTAACAATAAGGACTTCTTATTCCGGAAAAAAATGGCAATCGCGAAAAAGAATTTTGCAGCCAATCCCGATCGTTCGTACGAAATCGAGGAGCATTCTATTCAATCCTTTGTCGCAGGCATTTGATTAAAGTAAAGGGGCCGCAATCACATGCGATATACACTATATGCCGGCGGAAGTATCGCGTTTTCAAACGGCGTGCCGCTTGCATTGTGACTCGACGGGCAAGTTTCGAAGGCTCCAAGAAAAGACTCCTAGTCGAAACCAATCCTCAGCGGATACCAAAATACGATGCTCACTTGTCCGGGACACTCAACACCGCGCGATCTAAATTGAAACCGGCGACACCTATATCTTAAGGTGAATAAAAAAGAAGGCAGTCGCGGCGAACCATAGCCATTCTATCAGAACGATAGGCTTGTAAGGAGAGATCGATTTATATGGTACTGAATAACAACTGAAATGGTTCGCACAAGAAAAGTACAAAAGATAAAAGCAAAGGTGTGGAGAGTACATGTATCTCCGCCCATATGATTAGAGGCAGTAGGCGGAGATTACTGTCGGATCTGTCGGCACCCTTTGATTACTTAAATTTTATCTTTTTAAGAACCGTGAAAAATAGAGACAAGCATAAACTACTGACTAATAAAATCGATCGCACCTGTCGGATTACAATCCTTCACAAGCGCACATCGAACGACGAATCAAACAATGCACCTTATTGATGTTCTCGAAGATAAAAATGCGACATAAAACACTATCTTGCATATTTATTGAAAGATAAATCGTGGTTAACTTGGAAAACCACTTAAAAGGGTTACAGTCCATTATACGAAGCCCACGCTAAAATCGGTAGAAATATTTCGTGCAAAAAGTCCACAAGAGACTAAGCTGTAATTCATCGCAAAACAACGTTTGGGTCATTAACGAAGCGAGGATTTACGATCACGTGAGAGGAGGCGCGAGCGACATGCGAAAGGGTGAAGGCTCATCGGAGATGCGAGTAATTAAATCCTTAAATGAGTGTATAACAAGATTGTGTTTCAACGCAATGGCTCAGCGTGCAGCGGTGCGGCGCTGCGGTGCGATACGGCGGTATTCGAAGTCGACCGCGACACTTATTTACGATGAGTTTTCGCGGCGGGGGATTCCGCGCCTAATTTCTTGGCGCGACGCGGTCTCGCGCGATTTATTTTAAATGAAATTCTTTTGTCGTACACCCCGCTGGGCGATCATCAATAATTCGCCAAGGGGCCTAGATTGGAATGACCGAACGCTGATTAAGACACAAAACAACCTGGTTGGAGAGCTGTAGATAATTCTCATATTTAATCCATGTAACAGCTGCTTATCGCTTTTAATAACGTAACAGGAAATGCACAACATACATTTTCTCCTATTGTATGTAATTTATCCTTGATAAATAAATACCTATATTTTGTATGTACAACTTACCAACAAACAAGTAAACAAGACACCAAAACATAATAATATATTAATGGTGGACGATAACACTACTTTTAGAAAACGGCATAGACTACTCTTTTCGAAACAAAATTACAGGCGTAGCTTATATTAATCGTACATATATAATCCAGCCCCACCTATTAACTACCAGCTGTACGTTACAAACCGTCTGCTTCAAAGTAGGTCCATGTTAATTGCTAATATCAAACTTTCAGCTATGATCTTAATCATCATAATGCTTACGGATCGACTCCTTACTAATAATAATAACTTTCTATACTCAATATCCTGCCTTTTGATATCGTTTAGTGTTTATGATTGGCGTGTTACGTGCCTCACGCGGAATTGCTCGTAATATCCGCCCGGGGTCCAGTTACTATTGAACGCGCCAATAGAAAACTGAAAACTGAGAAACTTAATAGACTTGCGCCGTAACCAGTTCTGAGGAAGTTGAAGAATTTTCTTAAAAATGTTGTTACTTTTTAAAATCTTTTACATGAGACGTCATAAAACGAGGATACAGATGTATGTTACAAGTAGGTGATATTTTTTTCTAACGTGGACATTGGTTGTCAAATATTTTACAAGCAGTTCCATAATTTTATTGAATTATAAATAGTAAATGACACCTTAAAAGGAAATACGAAATAAACGCTGTATAACTGGGCGTAAAATGAGACAATGACACTGTTGTCACACGAATAACTCGATCCAAGAAGTGAAAATAGCGTTGGCTGAGAATAAACACGGTTATAGCAAAACCGTTGACCCCGCACTGAGGTGTCAATACCGACCAATTGACACACGGTCTCGGCCACGCGTGTGAAGATTTGAACAAACACTCGTAACCCTTTAGTTTATTCAATACCCATAATGAATAATTTGGTCAACGACGACTCAACTTTAATAATTTAAACAACTTACCAGGACGATAACCTTTGTAAGATCGATTTAAGTGTATATTCGTAAAAAAATACCGTGTCATCGTCCATTAATACTCAAAATATAATATCTTTACCATAATTCATACGTAAACAGTTCCAATGCAGCCTAGCAGTCATGTTGATGTTATTTGATACGCGTCTCTCACTCTCTCTTAAGATTATTATCATAGTCGTCTCCCTGCAAATGATTTGAAGACCGACAAATTCTCAGATATTTGAATGAAGCTAAAATACCATGTCAGCATTCTGTCGACGTAAATGATATCTCACTATAAAGTGAATACGATACTGTAAATAAAATCGTTAATGAAATGGACGAGCGACTGAGATGAGATTACACGACTTCTTGATATCTCAATAACCTTTTCCTATTGAACATTAAAGACAGGTACAATAAACCATTAAACCAATTAAACTTGAATCCTGCACCAGGTACAATGAGAAATTAAGATTTCTATGCTATATTTTATCATAATATACATAAATATACAACATATGTTTTAGAACTGATTTTGAAATCAATTTAAGTAAATCGCATCGCGGCGCGATGAAAGCTACGAGTATAACAAAAAATGGAGTGGGTGCAGAATGATTTTCGCGCTATAATTTATTAAAGGGCATAATGGTTGCTCTCCGGAAGGTATTATAGTTGTAAACTAAAATAAGTAATAATTATGCCATGTTCGACATCCAGTAAAGCCCAATATAATAAAGACCGATTAGCACAATTCGTTAACAGCTTTCACCTGCGTTTCAAAGTATTTCGGCCGTGATTTTTCGAAGTCACTGATTTTAAATTTATTGCTTGTTTAAAGTATTGGTAGCGTAAATATTATTATCAAACCAATTTCGTGGTTTACCTTGGCCGTGGCGCTTAGAGTACAATATAAAGATAAATACAAGGTGTTAATTTAACTTCGTAAATGGTGGCCTGCCGAATGCGCTTGGTTGTGATAAGCAATAAAAAGATAGACTTATCGCCCCACATGGAGACTCCGTGCATACACCCATAAATTATATTATAACAGTCACTATGTTTAAAAGTTTAATTTTCTAGTCGTATGTACGACGTGGTTGTCGACGATCGTTAAGTTACATAATTATTCACCATTACGATCGTGTACAGTAAACAGTTTTGGATTTATAGGCGACTGAGGAGCATTAAATAGGGTTATTGCTGATGTATCCTGAATTTGTGGAGCGGTCGACATTTTACAGATATAATAAATTTTGTATGTACCCGATCCTTCCAGACTAGCCTGCAATATATGACCACAGTAAACCGTGATTAGTTTCTGCGATCACCAAAGTAAAATTATAGGTCCTATATCAGTGTACACTGTACATATATGTCGCAAAGCTTACTATGCGATTACGACGACATTTCCTCTTACATTTATAACCCACTAAAACAACCTTCGACTTGCATTGTATAAAGTGATTGGCAGAAGACTTCAACGTTAGTACATTAAAGTCTTATCAATATACTGTGAAAGTGAGTTTCACAGCCATCTGCCAGTTACCTCCTGACTAATAACTAAAGGTAATTAATAAGTGGAATTCGCCGGGCGCGAAATGTTTAACGGATTGACGTGAACAAATGTGAACACATCAGTTATGAAGATGAAAAACGAGTGCTGCGAGAGCGAAAGTGATCATTTCGCTATGCTCAGCCCATTACGAACATTCAAATACTAAAACTGTCTAGAGGATGGGTACGCTTGAACAGTTCGTTTTGAATAGTTCCTAGTCACATAAAATGGTACACACCCAGGTCATAACATTATGCATTTTTTGATGACATGACATGATTGAGCTGTTGGGTAGGTATGTAAGTAACGTTGATAAGACTTAAGGTATAATTTTGTGTTTGAACTTTTTAAATGCCTAAAAACATTAACTCAGTCATTATCCAACCCAGAAAGAGAATACTCTGTATTGCAGCTTGCAGGTGACGTGACATGGGCATACACAAACACCCACGAGCTGAGTACAAACATTAATCTGTGACAGAAATGTCTGTCTTGGTCGAGAATTAAACCCAGTTGACATGGTCACTTCTAACTAAGCTGTTCTGTTGTGTGCGTACTTACTATGTAAGAAACACAATTTTTAAAGAAGAACAAATAATTTAAAAGAAGTATCTTATCTTAAAAACAAAACGTTTAGTTCTTTGCTTCAAGAATTAAAAATCACAGACTTAAAAAATTAAAGCATTACACTAATTTATCACGTATCAAAAACTATTCCAAGTGATAGATAGTTTTATCAATTGACAAATTTCTCTTTGAATCTGCTAAATAACATCTTACATATTAAAGTGATTTGTAACGTTGGCAGTTAAGATGTCATCGTCGTGCTTGGATTTATACGTGGCAATTATAAAGTTTTAATGTAAGCATGAATATTGATTAGACTGGACATTTATAAACAACTGTACAATTAGACGCGGATCCGGTAATAACGGTATGAACCGATATATCACCTTTCACGCCAACACCAATAATATAATCTACTTCATACGACGTTGTACATGTATGACGAATGTAAATTTAATAATTCGGTTTTATTAAGTTTATGTAAATTCTTACACTACCCCCATGTACAGTCCTGTATGCAAGTATTGAGTTTTATAGAAACATGTAGTTTTAAATAAACTGTATTGCTTCAGTAATAAAGAAAACTATGAATGAGTGCAATGCAATTCTACATATTTCGGTACACAAAGCGAAGACAAAATTTTATAAACGTAGGTAATCGATAGTATTCAACTGACCTATGTTCCTGCACCTCGACTAACGGAGTCGTAAAGGTTCGATGGCCATCTCTGTAAACAGGTATTTATTACAAGTAAAGAGCGAACATTCATCATATTTACTCCAAAGATTTTTCTATCACATAATATTATACTATACGTTTAAGCGGTTAAAAATACGAGTAAAATACTATCTTAAAATAAGAAATCCTTCTAGAGATTTTCTCTAGCAAATGCACATATTTGTGGAAGTACCTACAACTCAAAAAAATGTTATCTTGCAAGAAATTTAGCACAAATTTTATTTGGTTTAAACAAGAAAACTCGTCGCTTAAATCTGTTTCGACTTTTTAACGCTCAGTGAATACAACAATGACACAGCGCTAAGTGCCCTCTTGTACTCTCGTGACAAATATTTGTACAAACACGCACACGTCTGTATATTGACAAATAAATAATCAGTGGGAACCAAAGGCCCGGGGCATCCTGTCTCACATCCAAAACATTTACCGTTATTCTCTTTTAAAGTATATTCTACTCACTTAGTTCTACAGACCTGCAGAAACATAAAAAATATTCTGTTTCGCTAAAATTGAAAGGTCACAGAACTGATGAAAATTCAGAAAGTCTTTAAAAATAACCCAAAGAATAAGAAGTACATCAAACTACATTGAATTAGAAAGGGGTAAGCACGATAAATTATTTCCGTTTACAGAACTAGACGCTCCTTTTGCAACAAAATTGTATCTCTGAGCCGAGCTCTCCCTGATACTCCTAAAGCGAACGCAATAACGCTCAATTTTCAAGAAAACAACTATAATTCAAAGCGATGCACTCTGTCGTCTGTGTTCCTTTCTTCCGGGCAATTTCTATTACCATATAGACGCGCTACTTTTCAATTCTTTTCCATTAAACTTGGTGCATCGCCGTGCGTTCCGCTACCGACTGCGTCTCCCTTGCTATTCCGAAAACACATTTATAAAATGCTCTTTACTCGGCCGCAGCGGTCCCCTGCGACTGACATTCTATCGTGAATGTTAAAATATAGTTATACATAAGGAAAACTTTTATAAAGTAACAACATTTCACAACCAATATGGCTTTTAAATTTTTGAGAAGTGCAGTTTATAATTCTTTTAATATTGGAATTATTTCTTAAAATAACAAAGCCGAAAAGGAGACAAACATTTTACCAATACCCTTTAAGATTATTGAAACGGTTTTGAGTACCTCAACATTTTACAATATTAAATCTTGTTTCTCACAAACAGCTTACTTGATTTTCTTATTTAACTCGTCAGCTTCTCTTACAGTCTGGTGGTTCAGAACGTAAAACATGATTTGATATTCTGAAATTACCTATTCCCACACATCCATGTCTTTGTCTTACCGTTCACATATTATGTCTTATGACGCTGTGCAATGTACCTAAAGTCGTAAGCTTATCTCTTATATATTTCTACAAAATATAAAAAAAGAGTCAACATTTAGTTTCAGTGTAACTTTGAACAGGGTTTTTTGTATGGTCCTCTTCAATTTAATGTCCTTACCAAAAGAAACTTGCTTAAAGCCTACTACTGACTGTCCGGCTAATCACAATGGAGCTGCCTGCGCCGGTCAAGCTCCTCGAAGTTTCACGAGAATGTTTAGTACCAGTACTTGTAGATAGGCCTATGTATGAACACTTTTTCTAGAACCCAAACCCATCGCCGAGATATAAGTGTTCCATGTTACACTAAAAATCCAAGCTGTACGAATTAAATGTAACAACGTTTTATTTTATTTTTAGACTTAACCGAGTTTAGTTACGCTTCAGGTAACTTTTCACTGTACGATGTCAGCACAGATGTACAAACGAAAGGCTTAAATTCGACCTCACAATTTGTCATAACAATAAAATTTCATAACCAAAACATCGCACAACAATAAACCTTGTATTATATTCAGCGGGACCAAACAAGCATTCTTCTCCAACAAAGACATCTCTATCGGTAGCTGCCGAGAATTATCTGTCATGTTTCACAAATAAATAGGAGCTATTTTATATAACAATGGAATACATGCTATACGTTTAACAGAATTGAATCCAGCTATGTTGGAAAAAAATCTATTTATCAAAGAAGAGATGGGCTCCACGATATAGATCAGTCGATTCTATTATAACCCTTTTCAGTTTATTTTTAAATGTAAAGGACTTACAAAAACAGCTTATTAACATAAAGAACACCTGTCACGAAGTACAAACGACAGATATAATAACCAAGTTAAGGAAATTTAATTAAAATTGAATTTCATATTATTTTAATATGTAGTTATTTGATAA
Source organism: Nastra julia (assembly GCA_018251315.1). Classification (NCBI taxonomy): domain Eukaryota; kingdom Metazoa; phylum Arthropoda; class Insecta; order Lepidoptera; family Hesperiidae; genus Nastra; species Nastra julia. The sequence continues at coordinate 1,846 of DWOX01000459.1, read as the reverse complement.
GTAAATGAGTTTATGTTATATGAGTGTTGTTTTTTGTTTGATGTTTTCTGAGGGTATGAAAGAAATGGCCATCCAATTTTTTGCGACACTATACAGTTAAAAAAACTAGACAGATTTCAACATGAAAAACTTCATTGAATTTGTTTCAACTGAGGGAGGACTGAGGTTTTCTTAGCTCAATAATCACCACAAATAATTGTTAGCAGCTAAGTATATTGTTTTAGTATTTAGTATTATTTCATTAGTCCTCTATGTTTAAGCAATATAAAAGTATTTTGGTTGTGGTACTAAAGCATGGCACTTACTTATTTGGTATTTTATGTATGTATTTAAGTTTGAATAGATAAATTACATCACAATATTTAGCAACTGTAAATTTTGAAATTTTATAACATTATTTAAATTTGAAAGAACACTTACCAAGCTGCCAATTGTTTCATGATAAAAAAAGTTATTTAATTCTTACTAAAAATACAACTCTCAACTCTTGGAAAATTTAACAGAATCAGGTCACATTGAAGTCCAGTCGTTAGTACAGAGCTCACACAGATTTTGCTGCAGTCATAAATTCTTCAATTAAGCTGTAACATAACAATCACATAAGATTATTGCCAAAATATATTATCGAACAAAGACTGTTTCATCTCTTACTCTGTCAACAAACAAAGATGTTATGAAAGAAAACGTTTCAGAGACTTCTACTTACAAAACATTTACGTATCGTATATCGTGATAGGAGAATCGATTTTTGTATTTAATTGTTAATAAAATGAGATACCGCTATAATTACAATGTTGCGCTACTTACGATATACAATAGTGAGACTTTTAGCACTACATTTTTTACACTTGTGAATAAAGCGACATGATTTTTATTCGTATAAAGTCATACTTTTACTAGCAAAATAATAATAACACAATATGGTTTATGAAATTTGCTATTTTCGACGACTTCTTCGTCTAATCGCCTTCTCTATTTTTCGTTTCAGAAATCAAACTGACGTTTATTGACATATTAGTGGCAAAAGAGAATTGACATTATATGACAATATCATGGCAGATTATGTCTAACACTTGACACAGATTAAAATTACAATTAAGTAGCATAGGCAAGACAGTTTTCTGTACATTCTCTTTCAATAGGATTTAGCAAGTTTTTCTATAATTTAAATGAAAGGCTGCGGAAAAAATTACCGTACATGCAGTACACGACCGCTTGGTGATTATGGTAAGCCCGGAAATTCGCTTCTTGGTATTTATTAAGATTTATAACCTTTAAAGCGTATCCAATAAATAAATTTGTGGCAATTTAGATATTTTCGTGATTGATAAAGTTCTGTTATTTAAAAGGATTGTACTTTCTGTGGTATAGAGTAAAGAGCAAATGACTAAACGGAGTATTATTGTTACTACACAACCCTGTCCGAGGTGGAAACCCGAATCTAAATTAGAGAGGGTTGCTAGTTCTTGTTGAAGAAATACCGTATAATAATTTAAAATGCGGCGGTGCCGAATACTGCCCTCCTATCAGAGCCAAAATATTTATATTTATATAAATAAAACAAATCATGATGTGTGCTTATGCAAATTTATTGTTAACAAATGTTTATAAAATCCGTGATAACTTATCATTAATTAATTTTATTAGGTAGTACAAATATTAACAAAAATTATTTCGTTGTTTGGACATTTTCATCACATACCTACGTGTTTATTTATTACTTTTATTTCACCACTATTAATTTTAATTCGGTATCGGCCATTTAGGTTCTTGGTTGAAGTTTTCCATAACAATTGTTTTTTTTTTATATAGTAAAGAAAAGCAGCATGTTGTGTTGCTCCTTGTA
>DWOX01000458.1:0-10174 GCA_018251315.1 Nastra julia | reverse complement strand
CCATGTCGCCCTGCGATGTGGCGGATATATATTTTTGGAGGTAATTTGTAAAATGCGAAAACCAAAAATGTTAATTTGAACCTTTTGCTATTACTTGGGGTCCGGGGAGGGGGGGGGAGGGGGAGCGGTGGCCGCGAGGTTACAGAAAATTACTGGACGTTAACGTAGCTAAGCCAAAAAAATATGCTAATTTTAAATATAGTAGGGCGAGCGACGCGCCGCGGTACTTGTGATATGCGGGCGTACTGTACAGACAGCGCCCGAGCGGCGCGCGCGCAGTATTTATTATCCGTTGTATATAATGTATTCCGCGAGGTGCTAGTGACGTCCCTGACGCCGGGCCGCCCGCGCTAGCTTAGTATAAATATTAATATAACGATTAATGTATTATGAAATGTATTACCTATTTTTCCTTTCCTTTTGTACCTCGGTCGGGTGTTGCGCAGGCGGCGGCCCTCGCGGCCGTTTTAACACTTGACGTGGATGGTCTGTCGTAGTTCACATTTAGTCGTAGTCATTTTGTTTTCTTTGTTATGGGTTCAGAGACCACTTGTGAAGATTCTTTGTATTATATTATTATCAGAGAGAGGGTGGTTACGGACCACATATGTTAATATATTATTAATATTGGTAAAATAAAATTGTTACATATGATTTATTGTGTTTTATTTTTGTTATGTAAATTAGTTAAAACAAGGATTATTTTTAATTTCCTTATATGCCCCAGTATGAGACACTGGTAGCTATAAATTACGCTTTTGGAGACATTACGTATCTCAAATTCATAATTAACTCATATTAGTGTAAGACACACAAGCGGCATTGGCCAACGGCAGAAGCAACTTCAGCCATCGACCTACAGCGTTGCTTGCAGATTTATCGCGGCGCACCCGCTATTTAGCGAGTCGACTGCGTGTAGTACAGTCGGCAGCAAATAGATAGCCACATCCAAGGCTGTCAAATAGATGATGCAGCCAAAGTAGTCAAAAATATCGGTACAGCTAATACGTTCACATAGACACATTTCATTAGTCAAAAGTACCGGCACGTGCATGTCACCAATTATATCGGCTCAACCAAAGCGCCACTTATATGACGACAGCCAATTCACCATAGGTAACCAAGCAACATCCTCGCCATAAACATCGATACAACTGCAAAATTACTCCCTGAGCAATAAACATATAACTCAAAATAAATTAAAGTTCTAACAGAAAACAATTCATTTAACAATGTGAAAACAAAAGAACTTTTTCTAACAGATTCAATTACTCAAGCGTCTCTCAAAAGGCTAATAGTTACCGAAGAAGTCATTTATTTCGTTTTTGTATCTTCAAAAAATGTTTGTTTATGTGAACAAGACCTAAAATAAAGCCGAGTGAAGGGAGTAATTGACCAAAACGAACAGAATGTACGTGAATGTGTCTCATGACGTTAAATTCATTTATTCGGGTCTCATTTGCAGTATTTACTCAACGATGTTCATACCGCAGCTAGTCTAGCTTTCCTAGTTAACCTCATTAAGCCAGGTTCCTTTTAGCTTGGTAAACAACTTTTTTCTGAAGCGTTGGATTTTTCTATTTTATTTGAAAAATAGTCGACGACAGCGCTTGTTTGGGCAACATTAAATGAGTAGTAAAATTCTAAAAACCCGCAGGGCTTACAGAGCAGTTTTTGGCTATAAAAATATGTTAAAATTATAAGGCATTTTTTACATTACTTCAATTTATCCTAACTATATTACTCACGGATTAAAATCTGGATTGGTTAACTTATAACCAGCTTTATCATGACGACGTATAATTACAACAAGATAATACTCTCATGCATATTTTTCCTTGTTCTTTCTACTAACAATAATACCCTAAAGAAAAACTTTTTCGTAGTATTGATTCAACAAGTCTCAGCTCCATCAATTCAATTCATGCCCGTTTAGGGGCTTACTCGCTGACGGCTCTCATTTCTGAACAAATATCGGAAGAGGCACACAATGTGTGAGTTGGTGAAATTTATTTGGCAGATGCCATAGCCATTCTCCTTATTTATGGATAGAATTCGCGAGATGTCTACGTGATGGGTTTCCTTCGATAGTTTTATTATTATTCCTTGTCGTTGCGTCGTTTTGCCGAATTTCTTCCGGAAGGCATCCAAGGTTAGCAGCTGAACTATTCCAAGTACAATTGAAAGTAGAAAATGGTGTCTTCAGCGGAATAGCAACAAGTGAAAGTAAAAATACCAGTAACGGTATATCTATATATAAAAATCAAAAAATACATTTTGGTAGAACTGGTTAATAGACACATCAAGTGTTGTAATTTATTTGAAGCATTAAAATTTTAAATTATGAAGTCCTGAATCTAATACAACTGAAGGTATAACAATACTGAGATAAATTTTCCCGTATATTAGCTGAATTTCTCTCGTGTTGGAACAAAAGGGACAAGAGAAATCATCCAATCACCTAGAAACATGATCCAAATAATCGAAACGACGAGATTTACTTCGTTTTGTGCGGGAAATGTTTTACATACCTTCTCGTATTTCCATTCCAATATTTTATGTCGCTGAATACAATGTTATATAGGAAATTGTAATTTTGCAGAAAGAAGTAGATTTTACACCGTTTTTGGGTTTCTTAACAAGGATAAAATTGTATGTAGACTAAAACATAACCTTTCTTGAAGACTTATTAACATTAGTTAAAGACTAAAACTTTGAAATTTTAAATAATACGTTATAAATTTATATAATCTAAATAGGTATGTAAATTTTTTATTGCGAAGAAAGAACTCAATGTCATAGAAGCTAAAGTCACTAAATTTAATAAATCGACCACTTAAGCCAAAGCTCTCAGCAAGCTGACAGTTTAAGCACCCGAGCTTTTCATCTCCAGCGTAACTGGAATTGCACTCTGAGAACCAAAGCGGTTATAGGAGGTATAATCCGGTGAAAATTTCCAAACTTCTAGCTACTAGTTGTAAATCAATTTATTGTTGAACCAGTTGTAACAATCAGTGGCAGTAGTTTGGCAAAAATCACTTTTACACTTTGACGCAATTGACTCACAAAATATACATTTAAATCTGTTAGCTGAATATCAAATCTAAAACCCGTGGCAGAATCTTAATATGTTAAAGCCATAGATTCTGTTACATAACTTCTTTTCACAGCAAAAGTAAATTGAAGGTTCCAGACGAAACAAATTGATTATCTAGTAAAACAAGATTTAACACTGTAACCATATTGAAACTAACTGACGGATGATAGGATCGTTGACATAGAGCAAGTATTACATGAGCATGAGTCACATTGTGTGAAACTTACGTCGGAACTGGGTTACACGGGAGTCAATACGACCACCGGCGTGAACTAACTTAATGAACACCCCATTGTGTTGTTTTCGCCCGTATGCCCCCTCACAGAGCTGTGAGTTGAAATTATTGAGGCTCTACCGTTATTTCGTCACAGAATTTGCCATCGACTTTATCTCGTTAGAGTTAGTCAGTTTGAGGTAAGGGCTCTCTATGTTTTGTACCATTCAGTTAAGTTATCACTGTAGGAAATAATGTATGGTAATTTATAGTAGGTACAGTTTTTTGTCTACCAAATTAAGTTACCAGTGTTTAGTAACTTGATAAAAATATTCTTAGTGATGCAAATGTTATATATCCCATTTTGAATACTTTGAATTTTTTAAACCTTGCATCGATATGCGTTCCTCGTTTGTTTTTTCCTCGGCGCTACGTAAGCTCCCTTGTTAATTTCTAACATTTCTATAATTGAAAGGTTGTAAGTCTGAAGGGTCTAAGTACCAATTTTGTTCTTTACAGATATAACAGAAACTTAGACCCCGCCCAACCAATCACTTAGACCCTGCACAACTTTATCTGCGTGTATAAAAACTACAGAGGCCACCAAGATCCGTTTGGATCCATTTTTGATTTTTCGGCACTTAGACCCCTTAGAATTTAGAACTGTGTTATATGGAACTCATTCTCACCTACGAAAACCTGAAAGAAATGTAAACGTTAAATGCACTCTAAAACCTTTGCTTGGCTTACTATCTTTCGGTTAAGGTGACTTACCATCAGGTGGCCATTTTACAAATGATTTGTTGTAGAATAAATTTTCTTCAAGTGAATTTAGCTACAGCGGAGTCTATAATACATTTAAGATGTTGAAAATAGAGTGATACGAAGTAACGTTAGAAGGGTTTTTGTTTAGCAAACTCCGCGGGCTTAATAAGATTAATGCTGAAATATGAGGCCTTGAGGCTTGAGGCTTGAAGAATGGGCGTAGGATTAACAGCGCTAAAGTGACACTGTTTTGTTGGTTTTATCTTATTATACGAAAATTGGGACATTAATTAATACTAAGTCCTTTTTCTAGCTACTGCGCATATTTCTACGGAAATACTGTGGTACAATAAATCCTTAGCAATATTAAATGTGGACATGTGTATGTTTCGTCAAGTCAAAATCACAAAACAGATTTTGATGAATCCTAGTAAAGAGTCTAGGAGACGAAGAATAGCTATATCGTGTTAAGAAACTAAAAGTTTAAAGTATTGAAATAGAGGGGACGCAATTATTTTTTGACTTAGGGATACTCAAAAACATAACAATTATAAGTATGGCTTTCGGTAAAGGATTTTTTTACGAATACTATAGACAACCACATAAACAACAGATCTATTCAGTCAATTTCAAAGCCATAAACACACGTTAAAATTCTAAAAACTTAAAAAGAAACGAACCAACTCCAAGTAGATAAGTCGTGTCACAACGAGTCCCTAAATAAATTTGCTGGCATAACACAAAGTTACACAACAATCAAATTACTTTGGCAAGAATGTCGACACAACTGTACTTTGAAATGTACTGAAATATTCAGATAAGCATCTAGTTCGTTTGGCTTAACAGACCCGTTTGTGTCGTCATATTATCTGGTAAATGTATTCCGTTTATTTTTTAGGGTAATCTTCTGTCATTGTGCTATTACGAATTTAGCCGGAAATACAGTCGAATATTGTAATACATATTATGACGTTTATAAATTCTATTAATGGATCTCACATTTTCTTCAATTGCTGGATGAAATTTGGCATTAACTTACAGTTCAAGTAAAGGAGAATTAATATATAGCACCATATAGAACTTCTTAAGAATTTATAACATAATTTTGGAGTATGATTCAAGGCTCTTAATTTTACTAGAGGATCAGCTCTATCGATAAATAAAAGACTCATTCGATAATTAGCGAGTTAACGTACACTGTTTCTGAATGGGGCAATTAATCTGATGTGTATGTGGGAAATTTTGTGGTGAAATAATTGAAATATACGACCAAATATAAATTCTACAGAGTTTGTTTCTGTGACGTGACGCACGCAAAATGACGAAAGTAAATAGTTTTATTTATACAGAAGATGTAAGTGTCTTGAGAATCCTTCTCGTTAACGAGGCACGGCCATTCATCTCTGTTGCGGATGCAATTTCCTCTCCGCTCGACACAATAAACTATGCGGACAACTCTTCTATAAAGTAGCAGTTACATTAACTGTAATTATTTTCTTTTCATCCTACTTCATAAGAATCATTAATGCAAATACTTGGAGTTCATCAATAAAGGCCTATAAACTATTCTCCATCAAGCTTTAAAGAAAGGGTAAGAAGATTACAATGTAGAATTTGAAATATAAAAATTAGACAACAGATTGTTGTTCACCAACATCGTTGTTCACCAACTTTTTTTTAAGTTTAAAATAAGTTAATGCTTGATCACGGTTCCACCACTTTAGCAACACCTAAGACATTAATGATACCTTGTTGAACGACGACCATAAGAGTAAAGTACCAGAAGAAGACCACTAAACATTTAATTTTAAGTTCGTAGACGGTATTGACAAACCGTTGTGAGGGTGACTTGAAATAAGCGAGAGATATACAGGATTTTTTCAAGAAGAAGCAGGCATTCGTTCAGACTGTGATACGAAAGAAAGTCTGTCTCAGAACGTGTATATATGGGGTTCTGTAAATATAAGCGTACCGACCTAAGCAATGGATAAACCGGCACATGACAGACCGTTTGGAGGGTGACTTAAATAAGCGAAAGATATACAGGATTTTTTCTAGAAGAAGCAGGCATTCTTTCAGACTATGATACGAAAGAAAGTCTGACACAGAACGTGTTTTACATGGGGTTGTAAATATAAGCGTACCTAAGCAATGGATAAACATAAATACGCTCCAAAGACATTAACCTTCTTCTCAGCCACAGTTGCGTAAAAAATATCCAATTTTTATACACAGGTAATCGGAAAACCAATTACGACATCACAATGTTTATTGCCAGGGTTAACGACGAAAATAAAATATACAGTTAAAAGGATTTTCGCTTTTGGTTTAAAACGCAGAAAAGCAAGATTTTGTTGTATTGAGTAATTTAGTGCCGTGTTAACATTCAATTTGGCCGTTTCATCCAATCGAAATGTTTGAGATTGATTAAAAAGTTTATTGAAAGAGCAGCATTTTCTGCACATGAACTTTTGAAACGCAAAATGAAACGATAAAGTCGAAGTTATTTTGTTCCTCCTGACAAAATCAATTATGAAAGAGAATTGTATTTTGTACAACTGATTTTTGTACATCGTACAATTTTAATAAGTAAGTAAGTGCGTTAACTCCTTTATACGCGTTTGTTGTATGTTGTGTGGAGTCTGTTTTGTCAGAATTTCATTTGCAGTGGCTCCGCTAATTGACTCCACTCCTAAGTTGAAAAGCAGCTTTAAATAGAAACAGTTTGTCTCTTTTTGTGCTAGACAAATGATTGTACTTTCATGTGCATAGTCAAATAAATTTCGTCAGACATCTTTTAATTTATACCTAGACAGTTTTAACATGACAACGCTAAGAAGAGAGCCATGTGCTTTGAGCGTATGTATTTATGAATATATCTTGTATTTCTATATGTATATACATATTTTCTTAGCCACGTTCTACAACCTTAATTATTTGACGTATATGAGTTACATTTGTTTCCATAAGACGTGCACCAATTGTTAAATACACCTCTTCTAAGTATATATAAAACCTCAGCTGGTGTGTCTCTCGTTTCCTGTAACTGTATTTCTATCTTTCTCACCCCTTCCATCGTTTGCATAATTGAACGATTTCACGCCCGAATTATCGATTTGTCTAGACTGGACGAAGGCTCATCCTCTATTGTCGAAGAGTAGAAGCAGAAAGTGGTTAAAACTTTTACATTAAATACATTTGTTTGAAAATATGATCTTCGTTTGCTCAGACGTACCAGTACATGGCTTCTAATTCTTACATTTTCTTTATAAAAAATATGTTATTAATTATTCAATTTCTGAATCCTGTTATAGCTAATTTGGATTTGATGGAATCGTCTACATTCATCGAAATTTAATTAGTATTGCTATGAAATAATGTTGTTAATTACATCCATGCATGTCGTTCCTTTGGGCGCAGTTGTTCATAGATATTTACTTCTATGGTAAGTTTCTCACTTTTGACCAACTGAAGAAAAAGAACAAAGAATTGTTTGATCTATGATCGCAGAGTGCAAGCGTCTCTGAAGTAATTCGCGGAACATCTTCCAAGTGGGTAAGAGGAAAGATATGGGATTTTCCAGTAGTTTTATCAATTGGTTTTGTCTATTGAAGAACTTGGATTCTCGACAAACGGTATCAATAAAATCCGACGCAGCATCACATGTTTCTGAATATATTTTGTTCTATAGCCATTCGTAAAAGCCGTCGGTCTCGATTGTTATCGTTATGAATATGTTAAAACGTAGAGGATTACAGTTTGTTTTGCAATATTCTTATATTGTTGCTGTTTTGTTTTGGATGTGACAACAAAGTTACCTTCCACTAAAAAAAGTTTAAGGCAATTTTGATATACAAAAAGAAGCAGATTATCGCAGTGCGCTCCGTGTGAAGACGGGACTACAACTAAAGTGGAGTGTTTTTTTTTTGTTTGTGCGAATGGGACGACAACCTTTTTATATTATGAGTGGTCAGTCTTCTTTTATCCCATCGCAGCTAAGTGATGACGTCATCGCTAGTGTCATAAATATTTATATAAAGCCTACGCAAATACCAGTGCGTACTGCGTTCATATCGACATTGGCACGAAAAGAGTAAGCAATAAAGAAAATCATAAGCGAACGGAATCCTCACTCGAGGTGACGTCAGTCGGATCATAACACTACACATAAAACTTTATGGCTTCTGACAACAGTGTCTGTGCGACATTATTACATGATTTCTGGAGAAAATACTCATGTATTGCTGACTGATTACATTTTGTAGAACAAAAGTTATGCTGCGAATCAGAAATGAATCACAAAGGACTTCTGCTCTGGAATTGTATTGAACCGCTACCGTGCTCACGACAAAGCTTTGGTGTTTTGGATTGGATTAAATCGGTGCCTGTCTTTGAACTAAAACAGGACTCAATAAATAAAATGGTGTGAGAGTTCGTGAGTCAAACACCTTTGTTGAACTGTTAGAGTAAATAACACTTGAAGTAGTAGTCAATGTTCAGTCAAGTGAAACTGGCTGTCTTCGATTGAAGATTCGACACCATATAGTATGACAACAACAGCAGCAGGGGCATACAGATTCTGACGAGATATATCTAGACGCTACAGGAGGTCGTGGCATTCCTAAGATAGTAAGATAGTAATCTACGCTGGATAGATACAGCCACAGCTTTAATATCTAAGTGTACATATGGTGTAAGAGAGCGAATTTCTTAAGACTGCCCATATTGTAGCATCGCACATCACAACGCAAGCAATTTTCCATTGCATTTTTATTTAATGAAGAAAGTAAGGAAAGATGCAATGAAAGATGTAATTGCGGAAATGACAAGGAAATTAAATAACAATGAAGAACTTCCTGTTCAAAGTAATGGCGAGGAAGTTATGGAAAGGTTAAGTGAAAATTATGATACAGTAGGGCACTGAATCACCTTAAATCGGAAGCCAATAATGCTAAACAATTCAGACTATTTGCTACCTATAAGAATTCCTTACATGAAGAAACAAATTATGAATTACATGTTCTCAAAGACACAATAAAAATAAGAGTATCGCTTCTCCTTAATAATATATATTTCCGTATAACCTTTCGTCTGGTATCGCCATTCATAAGGCCTCAGATTTTGAACACCACTTCAAAGATCCTTGTATAATGATTCCCCGCTTTCATAACTTTGTCAGATCAAGGACCCTTGCAATGGAAAAGTAATGAAGAACAATATAGCGGTTGGCAAGAGCTCCGGATAAAAATATATCGTACACGCCGTAAGCCAGTTGTTTGGTGAAATACTTTTGATCTCGTAAAGTAATATCAACAGCACCGGTTCTCAAAGTTCTGCTATAACCGTTATTTGTCACTTTCGAGCCCTTTATTGCGAGAGAGAGAGAAATATATTTGTGTTTACGCGATACTCGCGTTACTACTCCTAAGGTTTTCTGGTTATTTCTTATAAAATAGGTGTAGAATATTAGTTGAACGCAATATTATACAAAAAGTAGGTAATAAATATGTTATGAGCACTCGTGGTGCGGAGGCAGAAAACACTACAGTTGGAATCTTTTTCCTTTAATGTAAGAAAGATATTTATATATTTGACAATAATATTATGACATATTATGTATTTGGCAATAATTATCTTAAAGATAAGAAACGACATTTAGAAAGGATAGCATAGTTACTTGAAGTTTGACGTCTCAAAGGATAAATAATGGTTAAATAACGAACGACTTTTGCAATTAATAAAGTACTTACATGTACTAGTATGGCAAGGTGTTTCGATTCAGCCTACCTATACTGAAATAACTCAGGACTTAATTAAAACATAAGAAACCTAGACGAGGCGCCGGCGGAAAGCAAAAATTAATTAATAATTCGTGAAGTTCGCTAATTATTTGTACCTTTTAGTAGCGACGATATTTTAAAATTATCGTTCCATATTTCACGTAATATTGTAGGTGCTTCTAATTGTAAAACATTTTATATCAAAAGTGTTATGATTATACGAGTAAGTTTAGAATCTGTCAAAAGACAGATATCACATTAAAAATGTGATATTGTTTTCTTGGGCAACTTATTTGTCTGAAATAAAAATAATAATAT
>DWOX01000457.1:0-10185 GCA_018251315.1 Nastra julia | reverse complement strand
GTAATTTGCGACTAGTGTTATAAAACTTACAGGAAATGCTTTACAACAGAAATTATTAAAAAAAAAATTGAATCAGATATACGTATCCGAAATATGGAAAGCATCAGTCTCGCCGCCGGATACTACGGTTACTACAGAACGTGACCGGTTACTGACAGTCAGAGAAACACGCTAGCCACTAGCTGAACTCACCGAAACCACTTCAGAATACACCTAGTTTAATGTTTGAATTTAATATCCCTTTGTAGTTTCTAGCTACTGTGAAATGTGAAACTGGACAGTTTAAATATTATTTCATTTCAGTTATGAAAATTCGTTTCAGAAACTGCGACACCGCCGCAGCTGCGGTTTAACTGCTAGATATACTCGAATTATAACTGCTACTAAAGTGTGAACAACTGCTTTAGGTACATTATAATTTCCCAAAAAAAAAAATGAATGCGAACCCACTGGAATATAACTACATTGTTATTGTTCTCCGGCCGTGAGTGTACCGCCGGGACCGGCCCTCGTCTCGATCCATCAGTGTCACGGCGGCCCGCAGAGGACCAGCCCCTTCATAAACACGACGAGCGGTATCTAACATGTATTTCATCAACATGCGATTAATTTATTCCAGAGGACATAATTCGAAATAAAATGTTACCATTTTTAATGTAAACATTAAGCTAACGGATCGAATCAGAACATTCATGTGCAGCAATAATTGGTTTGTGTATTGACCACTAATGAGAACATTACGACCAGCGCTGACGTAAGCGCGGCCGAGCGACCGATACACGAACACACAAATCATGACGGCAGAATTCGCTCCAGTCTCTTGAATTAAATAATGTTTATCTTCTGTATCCATACAGTTCAATGTAAACCGAGGAACGGTCTCCAATAAATATAACCAAGCTACGAGCGGTTGACCGCTATACGACTATTATAGGAGCAAAGATGATTGAGAGTCGGGCGACTGTTACAACTATAACTTATAAACATATCCAGAAACAAGGATTAGGTAACAAAGAAAACGACGTCGTGGATTCGTTTTACGACGGCCCGCTCGAGATGATATCGGGGAAACTTGTCTCAGAATATGACATCTTATTAGAGAGGGCTCCGCTGAGAGTACTGGGGCTAGTCTGGAGTTTGAAACGACTTAGTTTTGTTTGTTTCCCATTCATCGTTCGCGACTCTGTCAGCTGATTGGATACCGATTATTATTAGGTTTCTATATGTAAATGAGCGACCTAACGGGGCTTTTAGTGTTAATACTATTACCGTGGGTGAGAGTGTCTACCGCCCAATTAGACTTCAATAATCCCTATTAAATGTTCAACTTAACTTCGACTTTGAATTGGACCGAGGGTTTTGCTGTTTTGATCTAAACTTCAGACAAATTAGTTAAACGGCATTCAGCTTTAATTTAGTGGCAAATTAAAGTACGCCTATATTTAAAAAAAAATAGGGTTGTGACGTTAACTGTATAAACTAACGTGTACTAAAAAATTGTTCACACAGTTCAGTTATAAAATACATTATTGGGAGCACCCCAAACATAGTAAATTGTACTCGTGGTAGGTACTTTACACAACATAAGCATTTGTTGTGACGAGAAACGATCTGGAAATGTCGTAAATTGTACGCGAGATCACTATCATGTCACGTGTCGCTAGTCCCGTGTCACGTCATACTGACTCCCTCCGTGACGAGGAGAGCTCGTGTCGGGAATTAGGAACATGTCTTGCCGCGACAAAATACTGATTGTTATGAAATACCTTAATAACATGAATTATGTGTGTTATCCCCACAGTATAATACTGTAACTTTTGAAATAATTAGGTATGGGCGCATTTTGACCGCACATAGAGTCCTCTCTTTATTAGTTTCCCGATGCCTCATCGCTTACTTCTATATCCCGGAACGACTATCGTGACGGAGAATACTTCGTCATTATAAAAGATGCATCGCTGAATCTAACTACGTTATTTTCTTCGTGTTCGGTGTTCTCGTCTTTTCTGCGATGTTCCGTAGTTTATTGCTGTTATATCCTTATGTTGTGTTATCCATTCATAACGGAGCACTCACGCCCGCGGCCGTGAGTAATGTGGTCGGTAACACTTGTGATTTATTCACCCGAGCGATCCACGGAATGTTTTATGAAATAAAACATCAATTTCATGTGTTTTATGGTTTACTGAATTATATGATACTACCTTCTTGATAAAAAACTTTTCACAAGAAATTCAATGAGGAGCCTCCACCGACCGGTGACACGCTACCGAACATAAAGCAGTAACTGTCGAGGGGCTTCAAACACCAATCATACGCAAGCCTGATACTTTCAGTTATTTCCCTTTTATAAAGTAATTATTATACGCTTCGGTAATAACGTTTTTGAATCTAGCGAAATCTATAAAAATAAACGCATCTAATAAACTAAATTTTAGCAAATATCTCATACGTTTTACACATGGACGTGAATACAATTTTAATATACCGCTAAGTTAATCGTCGACATGACTCGTGGACTTATCTACTTTTTCTCGTCGGTTGTTAAACGAGCAAACTGTGGAAGATCTTCTCAACATTAATTACTGTACGTTCAGTGCTACCTAAATAGTATTAAACAATAATAAATCAATCAATAAAGCAATCGCATAACACAAGGAATTACTTTCATTAATGTTGAGTGTCGTACTCGATGCAAGCTGCGGTGTAAGATGCAAGCCGCCTGTTGACCGAACGTGCTGGGCCGCGGCGGACGGTGCTAGGGGAGAGGAGTAGGGGAGGGGGGACACGGAGCCTCACACACGACGTGTTCTGAACACGCTATCGACGCGCATTCACATCGTCAGAAATCACTAACGCGCGTTGGAGCGGGTCCACTTCCGTTTGTGTCGCTTAATATGAACATTATCTTTGTAAACTGCTGACAACGCGCTGAGGACGCGCTTATCAAAAAGGCATCGGTCGTTGGCACCTTTGAAACACCTTGTGGGTAGAGGCTCTTAATACTTACGTTTATTTTGATACAATTACTATTGCTTTTACTCCTAGTCAACTTTCGCATACAACGCTATTTGTAAAAACCTGTCTCATTTGAGCGGTCTCAATGACTTTACAAGTACCTAATTAAGGAGACGACGAAAAACTAGTTGCCGCTACACCAGTACGAGCGACGGGTTGTATCGTAATTGGACTTGCACGGAAACAAAAAAGACTATTCGACTACGACTACGTCGATATATCGAGTAGCTATTGTGTTATGGTGAAGCTGCTCCGTCGAGCCACGAACAATGTTTCAGCGTCATGTTTTAGTTCAATACAACTAGCTCTAAAATGAAATACAATCCCAGTTTGGTTTAGGTCCGCTATTGGATGTGTCGCCGCCGCTCCGGCTCGCCTGCTATACAATAACTACTACGGCTACTAAAGTGCCGGGATCAGAGGAACAGTTGTCCCCGCACACACTACACTGCACCAAATGACTTCCATTAATATTAAAATAGGTTCTGACACCTCTTTATTATGAAACCCAATTACTCAGGGTCTGAAAATGTATAGAATAAACGATATTGCTCCGTAGCAATTATCTGCCAACCTTGTTACAGTTAGTACAGAAATTCGAAAACAACTCTAAGACTTCGATGAAACTAGATATCTTTGTAATTCATACAACGAAGCCTGTTCTAGAATACTTTGTCTCCATGGAAACGGTTTTGCTACCACACGATCTGACAGGAAAAATTTAACTGAATACAAACGAGGGCAGGCCATTAAGTTGCTTATTATAATTGCATGTTGCTATCTTTCAGCATTAGACCGTTTCTAGTTTGCGCGTCTGTTGGTATATAGTTAAAAACAAAGAGGCAAAGGTATAAACTCAACGCCTGAGAGAACACGGGTTAGTGGACCCGCACGACGAGCTCAACACGTCATTCAGATGTGTGACGCAACACGCGTTTTAATATAAATAAGCGGATGATTTATCTAAATGTCGAGTCGTTTCTTTATCCCGGCGGCGGCGGTGGCGGGACGGATTGCTCGCGGGCGGCGGTCGTGTTATCTGCGAGATGACATCTAAACTCGGTGCCGAATGTAATGGTGCCTGTTAAATTAAAGTCATTGTGTGTCGCTATGGTGTCTTCAGAGATGTTGATCCCATGCAGTTGTTAAATGAATTTAAAGACCTTGTAGTACTTTCGGTGATTGAAAGATGATGAATGACAATATTTTAGGAGTCGTCTGATACTTAGAAATATAGAATACAACACGAAAATAATAATGCCGACTGACTTGTTGGATGTTTCTTCGACCTGTCGGTGAGTCTTACGAAAGTTAGTCACTTCAGGTCAAAAGGTCCATAATTCACTAAGTAAAGCGATTTGGAATACAGGAACCATACTTTCATCAAAACGACGTTTCATTTCAGATTTTCGTCCAAAACATCTCATAAATCAGAGAAGTATTTGTTTAAGTTCCGAGAGCGCGTCATATTATTCCAAAACAGCTCGTTTTGCTCGTGACATTGGTAACATTAATTCAGTAGAAACCCGACAGTTACTATCGATTCATCATCTTAGACACATTTATCATTTTGTCCCATTGACATAGAAATTACATGAAAATCTGAATCATCGATACTTGTTCTTGCCTACGACGTGCCAAGAGAGTGTTGAATGTGACTACCACTGTTCCTTCGAGTGACTGGCCGACTGCTGGCCGGTAACACAAAGGCTGATGTATGAACATCTCATTACATTACGATATCAGTTAGTGGCTCATCGAAATGTTAAATTTTTCATAATAGTTATGATTTTTATATCTTTTTTTATTACTTTTAACTTTGACAATGCACAAGAACCATCTCGTCGCTTAAGTAGTTCCAAAAAGTCTGACGGCGAGCCGTTTTATGTACTATTATGTTTCTATCAATAAGAACTTGTATACATATCAACCTAGGTATGTATGTAGTTCGTTTTTATCCGGACCGGACAGTTAGAGTGCTTCATTGTGTTGTCCCAATGGCTTCACCGTCCCACCCTAATAATCCGACACCGCCGCAAGTATCGGGGTGGCTACCCTTTCGTTAAAAATCTCTATAAGTACGTACTGCTATAGATCTACTTTGAGGTGTAATAATAAGAGAAATAATTTGTAAGGAACAGTTTTGTTTATTACGACATTATTGCATTGTTATATAGTTGATTAGATTTACTAAATGTAATAAATGCCTAGTGTACGTGTGTTCATCACTGAATAGACCTGACTGACCAACTACAATTGGAAGGAATAGCCAAAGTATTGCAGTTGATATCATAAGCATTTTCTAAAAATGGAGTACCTGTGGAAAACTAAGGTACCGTATTCGATTAGAAACTTACAGGATAAAGTTACCGTCTGGCAGATAACCGCTAGTCATTATGACCTTAAAATAACAGTTAATAAATAATATGGACAGGTGAAAAGAAGTTTTGAAGAAAACTGTAAAACAAACAACATATACAAATCCTATACCTTCAACCTACAAATTCTACGTGTTAAGACATTAGTTTACAAATTATATATTTTGTTATATTTACCGATACCATTATTGCGTTAGCTCTACAGTTCTTTTGTTTAGTGCCTACACGAAGGTATCTTGACTACCTGGAGTTTTTTTATAGCTGGTTGAATTCCAGGAATGATCCGCAGCTCTTGACATAATAATGCCGCCGAAGATAAACCGTATGGCGTACATAATAAGGTTGTCTACAGTACATTTTTTGGTTATTGTAATTACGTACCAATGATAATTACGTTTTTATTGAACTGTAACATAGTATAATTACACGAATATAAACTAAACTCTATGTTAGAAATAATTGGGTTAGTATTATTGAAACAAACCGTTTAAATAATTATGAGAAGGGTGTTTGAAAGCAGAAATTAGGAAACGCCATCTGTCGGCAACACGAGTAAATGAGTTAAGAGTGCGCCATCTACAATAATTTCGGTGAACTGATTACTTTGCCGATAGTTTTGCAGAGATCTAAGGTGCGGCCGCGCAACGCTGGCGGCGCAGTGGCGGGAGCATTTTGACAAGTCAAAGTATAAATCACAGACCAGAATAAACTCAACGTTGGAACAAAAATGTGAGTTCAGCTTTTTGTTTTTCGCGACCGGACACAAGTCACAACCCCTCTAGCCAAATGTCACACGCTCGCCGTTCTGAATTCGTGACTGAATTTACGTTCGTAGCGTGCAAATGGTGCTAGCCAAGACACCGAATCAACGTTACGACTAATTCTGCCGCGTCGGAACGAAAAACGTTGGAATTAGCGTGCCGCAGCGTAAGGACCAAGGACAAGAGCATAAACAAATGTTTTTTTTGTGGAAAGAAGTTAATTTGACAATTGTCATATTCTGCCATATTGATTTCAAAGTTTTTTATTTATCTAGTGGACCCGCCCTCGCTTCGCTTCGGTGAAACTTCCACACAAACTTTAAATTATAATAACTTTTGATACAGTGGACCGATTTTGATAAACTAAAGTGTAAATAACATCCTGAGTTACGAACTATGAATGTATTTAGTTAATTGTTGATAGACTGGACCGATTTGAAATATCGATTAAACTTAAAATATTCACTGAATTTTAATAATAACATCGTAAAACGACTCAAAATGGTCTTGAAACAATATCTCAGCCATGTACTATTCATCAGCAGCCCAAATCTCGTATCACCTTCAATTATAGCTCAAGTCTAGCTTCCTCCAGATTCCCATCTAACCTTTAAAGTCCCATTAGCTAACGATGAAGGTCACAGGCTCTGTTACAGGTTAGTGACGACTGCGTTGGTCTTTATACCCATAAAACAAGCTCCATATCTTCATCTTTGACATGCAACTTACATTCTTGACAGTTCAATAATTTAATTAGGATTGCCGATTTGTTTTCAAGAAAATCTGTTATTTACTGTTGAAATAAATGTGTGGGCTTGAAAATTAATAACAATTTCAATTTTGACAATATTTTGACAACTTCGCTAATAACGTGGTAACGTATTAAATAATTTTGACTAGACTTTTTTCATGATTACTAGATAAGTGAACTTTTATATGTATGGCCCCAAATAAGCCAAAAATGGTTGATGTTTCTATTAATACTACCTGAGTCGTTGCGTTATGTTGCATTGATGCGTAGAATTCTAGAATTATTTTTAACATTAAGTTCCGAGAAATCTACAGAAAAACAAAAGCTACGAAGCTTTTTTAATCTATTCAAACATTGATTAAGCGTTATTTATGTATGCCAATGGTATGTGTGGGAAACAATTAGTAGCCTTGGCACATAGTCTTGAGTATCTGTAACCTTTAGAATGCTCCGTAATGCTTTTATTATACCTCAATTATGAAAGAATGATTAAATAAATAAAAGATATACATATGATTCATTTTTATTATGACAACCTTATGGTGCATTGGTTACCATGCCGGACCCCGTTCAGTTGGTCTCAGATTTGATTTCCGGTAAGATAAAAAATACAATAAAGAAATTGTTGGTCGAGGTATTATCTAAAATATTATATTACAACCAATTTTTGATACATTGATAGCTAATTTGTAGCGATTGGTGTAGGTAGGTTTTAAGTTGTCCTGACCTGTTTAATGGAGCCAAAAAGAAACTAGTCACCAACATTTCATAGTGACTTTATTATTTCTATTTTAACACTTCGAGTCAAATAAAGATAGATAGATACAACATTTCATTATCCACATTTATCTGTTACATTAAAAATGCATAGTTTAATTGCCCGTGAGTATGTTGCGAAATATTTGTTTTTTAGAAAAGTTTGTGCACCTTTGTCACCTTTCTGCACCTTTGTGCACCTTTGTACATTCATCATTACGTTGGGCTTACAAACGAAGCTCTCAGTAAGAGGATAAGATTAAAGTTCAAATTAATTTATTTAATTTAAGTAGCTAGAATAATTGTCTACTGAGAAAAATAAAAACTTAAAATTTCAATAACATATTTTTCTAATAAAAAATTCCCCCCATTTATATGTAGCTCAGTCGGGTTTTTTTTACCCACGACGGAACGAAGATGATGCGTTTAGTGTGAGAGAATGTGTGTTTGTTTGTGCAAACCAGTCATCATTACCCCAGAACTACTGGACCGATTTAGATACGGTCTTCAGTCAAGGATTTGTGAGCGACCGGCGACTGTTTGTAGGCAAGCGACATCGTTCTAACTCGCTTAGCAGCGCAGCAGTGACATTTTAAAATAAACTATTTCTTTTTCTCCAGATTGGTTGAAGCTATTTCGACAGGACTTTCTGTAAGCAATTGGTGCTACATCACCTAACATTTTTAGATAATATATCTTTCACTATACTACGAGCAATACTTGTATTTAAATGTATGGACTTCGAAAATATTTCTTTTTTTATTATTCTTCTTTCTTCTTCTCCAAATCTTTTGGTACTCACTAGTACGCAAAATAACCAAGATCTTGTAAATCCAAAATTCTTGTAAGGGATAACCCAAGCACAATTAACATGGTATTACATTCTAAGTACTCTTGTTATTCTAGTCACGAAACAAACGTGGTTTACACGAGTACGTTCAGTAAAGTACCGACACAGCTTTGTACTTCATTCTAAACTTTATCACGTAGACCTGCCATCCTAATTTCTTTATGGCGCCATTTTGTGCCTGTACGTGACATCATGATACTCTTAATCCTATTAATAATGATTGATTTCATTCTTAATTGCTGTATTGTTATTTTCTCTAAGGTCATTAAATACCAAGTTAATAGCTATTACGAGTAAAATATTACTCATAAAAGTAGATTCTCGACGTGAGCTATGCGGTCGTGGGATCAAACACGTGCTGGAATTTCAGAAAAATAACAATGTTATTATGGTGACTTGAATAATTTTTCCAGCGTCGCCATATTAGTCAACATAAAATCTTCTGGTTGTGTCATTGATATTTTTACCTGACCTAAATATTTCACAACAAAAGCAATTAACCCTGCGCCTGCCTAAGTGTTAATGTCAAACATAATCACTATAAATCCCGGGTCACAGATTTTGTAAATATTTAGTTTGTACGTAACAACCTTATTATACAAGCATTATTTAGGTATTTTTAATGGACTGCCCCAGAAAGAGGGTAATTTTTATAAAACTTTCCTTTAGTATGCTTTTAAACATTTGAAACTTGACTCTTTGTCAGAGGAGATACAAGTATAGGACCATCCTGCTCGTGTTGGAAATGGGTATTAGGAGCGACTAAGTCGCTTTTCAAAAATAGTCTATGTCATCTGGCTACAAACACTGCTTCCATAGTCCATCTTCTTTCGTAGCTCCGCTGGCTGGCTCGTGTTATTAATCATTTGTGAGTGCAGGGTTATATACAATCTCATAGAAGAATGCGTTAGCGTGATTCAGAATACAAGTAGCGACATCTGTTACAATTTTTATTGAACTATCTGAAAATGGGAGAGGGATTGGAAATGTAGGGGCGAATGACGTCAGCCGATTACTTTACAAGGTTTGGAATTAAACTGATGCAGGTATCGCGTAGTATCAAACCAGTTATACTATTTTTAATGTAGTCTCTCCATTACCTAAAGCGGGCCTTTACGATAGACACTGACATAAATCTGAACGAATCTTTTCTCATCCCATTAAACTCAATAACAAAACGTAATTGCACTAGCTTTCCTCAGCCAGAGACATGGTGGTAACACGTGAAAGTTACTTCTTTTTGACGTATTTTTCTTCCTTCACCTGATTTATTTGCGACATCTTCTATATTCGGAGTGCGTCTACAGCGCATGCGTACGTATTAATTGGGTTCACATAAAAGTGATCGCATAGACTCCCAGTCTCATTGTAATCGCTATCGCTGGCCGGTAGCACGTGTTTCGTTATACTATCAAATCATCTTGAACTACCCGTCTACGATGTTGCTCACTACATTTTTATTATTTGTAAGTATTGTTTTTTATTTGCGAAATGAACATTTAATAAATACTTAAACACATTAAATTCAATTTCCGACAAATATGGCAATAAAAAGATTCAAAACTTTTATAATTATATTTTTTTTGCAAAACATCAAAGTTCATATTATTATTATCTTTTACTAAATTTTTGTCACGAAATTTTGTGAAAAGTTACCTCACTATATAGCTC
>DWOX01000456.1:0-10185 GCA_018251315.1 Nastra julia | reverse complement strand
ACCCACCGTGCTCACTCTGAACGAATCGTTCCGCGACGCGCCTGTGCGTTACGCCGTTCGTGTGAGGCCAAGACAATTTTGACACAGTGCTGTGATAGTGTTTTCCAGTTTTCAAGTTTCCACTGCTCAATCGTCTCGCGGACATGAGATAGTCTTCGCAGGATACAGGTACTTTTCTCGTATTTTACGGTATGCTCGATGACACGGTGGCACATATTTCCGACGATGGTTGGAGTTTTAACAGTAACACTAGCTAGGATCAATAGTGCTTTGACGGATGATGTCATATCTTTGCTAATTAGGACGTAGGATGGAAGCCGTGGGATAATTTATTTCCGCGATGAGTTCTCGTCAGTTATTTTTTTCAGCTACGCAAGGTTATTCTGGTGTGACAAAGTAAGACGTTCCGTTATTGTTGTTTCTTTTTCTTATACATAGCAGAAGTACCTCAGTAGCCTTGATTTCATCTTTTCTATTCATCCACAAAGAGGTCAGTTTCTTTCAACGTCCGTATTCAAGGGTATTTCTAAAGTTTCATGAATACCTGATTTCACCCGGTGTTCCGATGTCCCGGCACAATGTTAGCTTTTCTCTCCACGCCCCCAGTGACCTAGAAAGCTGTGAATGTAGGTATAACGCAGGCGTATCTAAAGCCAGACAGACGGAAGCTCGTATAACAAATTTGAAGTAGCGTCATAGTGCGACGCTTGTCAGCGTTAAGGAATGAGACTAATCATAAGGCCAATGATTCTGACCTTAATGTCTCCATAGCTTTATGAGCTATGTACATGCTCAGTTTATCCAGTTAGCAATAGAACAGAATTTAAGGAGACACTTCGTTGTTAATGCGTGACATATTTTTTAGTAAGCAGCATAATAGTCAACATGTTTGTCGCCATATTCTTTTGCTATGCTTCTGGCTAGCTATACATTTTCTTTTGGTTCTATTCAACATTCTGTACCAATTAGACGAGCCTTACACTACACTGAAATACACAGTTTCCGGGATAATTAATAGTCTGGGTCACACCTTTTGACCCAGTCCGATCTCGCGACACGGCTTTATAAGCTTTAATTAGGAATGTATGTTCATATATGTACAGTAGCCATGAGTTCTGCAATTACCCCGTTTAATTGAGTTACTTGGTGCATAGCACCTCATAAATGTTTGAAGTGTCAGCAGTATTGCGCAACAGGGCATTTACCTGCGGGTTCCGCAACCGGCTTCTGTAATAAGTTCACAATGAAAATCTCTTTTAAATCCAGGCCATCGGTTTCCGCTTTGCTGTCGACATCCGTCAACAACACGCAAGCCGTTAAAAGGATAAAATTGAAGTGTTTCTTTTGTAAGCTTTGCTTTTGTTCCATTATCTATTGGTTGTTCACTGAGGAGGAAAGAAGTTAATTGCTTGTCAGGTACTTCATTCTTAGGCTTTACTGAATGCCTTTCGGGTATTTCAGTAAAGCAATGTCAGAAATTGTCGTTTGTGCTGAATCAGTAGAAGACAGCGCAGTAATATTCCTTTGAGAAGGAATATACCGACTGGCATTAAAGATAATAACGATACTCATCAAAACTGTTTTGTTGCCCAAGTTTACCACATTTTGATCCTAATTCTTGCGACTTCGCCATAAAATGCGGATGGCGAGGGAGCTTGAACTTTGATCTAGATTTTTGTCAAGCATTAAAGACCTAGTGGGTGCGTCCTAAAATCGGTCTATTTGCAGTCCGCGCCGGCCCCCAACGAGGTCATAGCGCAGACATACTAATCAGTTAGCCGGCCGCTGGATAGCTTGCTATATTACCATTGTGAATTTCAACATATCACGATTATATAGTGACCTCGTCTGCACTACTGTTGTGTCTACGTTCATTTGTAGGATATTGTAAGACAAAACTGCTAAAGCAACATTAGAAGTATGAAAATGTCCAATTGTGTTTGATTTCTATATACACTCCTTCAAAATTGCTGTAAGGTTTCTTTTAAAACAAAATACTTTGGAATATCAAAGGGTTTTATGACACAGTATAAAATATACATTTCCTGCAAATTCAGACTGATAGCTCCCATAGATTTTCACCACCCAATTCAGTATACGTGTCATCTAAAAATGTGTCATCTTTGATGATGTAATCCTATAATAGATTCATTTTTACTACATTTGAAGTGAAGTCATCCTAATTTGTACTGTACGATACTCAGCTACTTTACTGTCTACACTGTTTATAAAATCTACTAGTTTATGACTTCGACACTACACTTTGTTACATTTAGTCTTCTTCATTTAATAATAATGCTTACATGTGGCAATAATTCATTATAAAATGCACTTGTGTAATGAGTAATGACAGACCCAGTTTGTTGAATCATAAGAATAGTATTGAAATGCTTATCACGTCTAATGTCCTGTTAAATACTCGTAAATAAGAGGCTCTTTTAATGATAGTTCAATTTATAATAGCTTTATAATAACATTTGTTAGAAGAAATTTTAGTGGAGAAATCATTGTTGGGTTGGTTGAATTCAACTTTAGTTAATGCAATGTTTGGCTTGATACGGATTGCATTATACGGCCGCCGCTCAATTCTGCGCCATTACAAAAGGGACGAAGGAAGGTTAGCGCAATATCGTTCCGTTACTATGCGCGTAAATTTTGAGAAAGAAATCAACAAACAACGTTTCCATTCAAATACTCAGCGTTTACTGTAACACTCTCAGTCTCAATCGTATGAGTTTCCTTTACTGGTTATGTAATATCGTTATCTACTATGTGTAAAAGAGTAATAATAAATGATTCCGTGACTCAGACTTATTCGAGCTCTCGATTTCATCTGCTAATGTTAAAAGATAAAACGTGATATCACCGAAGTGTTCGCAGTTTCGCGTTGAGTGTGTTGTTTGATCACATTCGCGTCTTGTTGATACTCCGAAAACCGAGGCCGGCCGGCTAGCATATTTAGGGTGCTTGTTGGGCCGGTTTTTTCCAGCTTCTCCAAATTTGGACGCGCCCTTAGCAAAATTTTCGACTTCGAATCCTGTGTTGCGTTTAGTTTCATGGATATATTCAATTAAAGTTGAAGATAGTTCAACTTTAGGAAAATTAATATCATTGGCGATAACAAGTACTTTAGATTACTCACCTTCCATAAATACAAACGAGCAAATGAATAGTATCTCTATAACGCGTTACCAATTCGTTAAAAAGGTATTAATTGAAATATTTAACACATTGTAGGTACAACGCGTTGTTATGAGTTCAACTTTCGTCTATAGCGTCACATACTTTACGGTCGCATATCTAATTCAGTATTCGGCGGTCACGGTCGAAGGAGAAAATGACTGTTTTATAAAGTCCGAACGAACGGATTACTTAAATTATGTTTGTGAGTAACTTTACATCATCACGTGCGCTACTGTTATCTACTTTTACGCTATCGTCCACAGTATATAAATTAACAGCAAGATAAACCTTATGCAGTGTAATTTCTTCACGTATGCTTTATCAAGATATAATTATTTGCTGCATAGCTTATTATTTTTCAACTTTCTCCGTTATGTTTCTTTTAGAATGAATTGAAAGTGCATTTTATAGCCCTCAATTATTTATGAAAGTTACTGTTTTGCTATTTTTAATTATTCAAAAGCCACTTGCAAGAGATTAAGATTACCAGCTTATTTATAACCATCTTAAGAGTCACTTTTATAACGTCTTAAAATTTCGGATACAATGCAGCAGAGATGGTCGCCATAGAGCCGTTTCTGAGTGATGATGACGACTTATTGACTGGAATGTTTGCACGTTCACTGATTGTTATTGACATAAAAAGGAGAAAGTCTACTTGCTATAGAAAAACAGATGAGCATTCGTTTTATTTACTGATTGCTGACTATAAATACTAACCTCTTACGCGTTACATAACTTCTGATATTGTAGTTGTGAATTCACCTAAATAAATAATACTTTGTGTATCGAAAAACGATTACGATTTGATTGTGCTATCGGTATTTTATTTAGAGATTCGGCTGTTATCGCCCTAGCCGGCTTGTGACCTATCAATTGACCTGCGATGACATGCCTTTGTGCTGATATAATAAAACACTGTATGTACTCACACATTGTTCTTAATGTATCAGGAATCTATACAGGATTGATTCAGCTTATTGAAGATGTTTGATTTGATGATAAGGACAATTCACTGAGTTATCTTTAGTACTTTATATGTGCTGACTCGGTTCTGTTATCGTCTTACGAACGTTTTTCTTTATCAACGTTGGTTTTCTAATTTTACTGTTATTAAATATTTTTTTTAATAAACAAGTACACTTCGACAGTGCTAATTAAGCTGTTATTTTATTAGCTGTTATCGTAAATAAATAATGTTTTATGCTTTAGTGTTCTTAGTAGAGAGTACGGCCGTTTACGGTCCGAACTTAATTGGGTAGTTGGAGCTAATGGATAGCAACGTAAGTACTTTGGTTTATCGCCTCCGCCGCCACAAGAAAAATGGTTTGGAAATTTCGAGAGAATTGGAAAAAGGTAAAATAAAGAAGGACAAGGGTCAAGGTACGAGGAACACGATGCTGACAAACAAAAGATGAATAAAAACTACCAACGTCGATTACACTTATTGCTGTACTTCATTTTGTGACACATGAAATAACATGAAGTGAAGATAAAGATTGATTAGAAAACACAATGTAAGAAATTAATTGAACTGCGTTTATAATTACATCTAACTTTAAGACGGAGAATTTGTCGCGAATGTTAGATATCCATTTCATATATCGAGAAATTTGCAAATGTTCAAAATATCTGCTATGATAGAGGTGACATTCAATGACTTACAAAATTTAAATTCAAAGACTCAATTCATTTAACTCAAGGGCAGACATTTTGTATTACTTGTTCGAAACAATCACAGATTGACTAAAATAAATATGGTTCAGCGAGCATTTCGAATGCTTTCAAATGTATACGAGTATACGATTACAGAGTTCCTTTGGAATTCAGGTGTACTTTTTATACTTCTCTAAATATAGACGTTGGGCTAGAGGCAGAAACACTATCGGAATAGTGGATTCCTCGTTTAGTTCTAGTTTCTGTATTACAATTGTCTCATGAACTTCGGATTATAGTTATTATAGCGTAATTCTAATTAGCTAAAAGAAAAGTATTGTCGTTTACCAAAACATCCGTCTGGAAGCTTGTAAATGAATGGCCCTTTCTCGGTTGAGCAATGGAGCCGTTAATTGCGCTAACAATAGGGTCAAGAGCCTTTCTAAAGTCAGCAATACAGTACAGACTACAGACGCTATTGTAACTTGGGTTATTGTTGCCGTTTTTAATATTTGCTTATTCCTAGCTGTAATATGTACTTTACACCCTTATACTCCATTGTAAATATCTTTTGTTATGTTTTTCATCACGTATTGCGGGTTTATAAAGAGTATGAGAGCTGCAAATTAAATTTCAAGCCGGCTTTTCTATATACAATTATCAATCTAACCGATATTGTTTCAAAACAAAGGTCTTATTTGATAAAATTCTAATACTGCACCTTATTTCCGGGTTCGTAACACTTACCAAAGCTAATATCTTTATTCGTTGAAGAGCCAAACATCTAAAAGCCTGGAACGCTCTTAAATGAACCGTTGAAAATTGCATTTAATATTCAGACAGTGGAGTTGGAGTCCTGAATCCTGCTCTATCGGGGTCGACGACCTCGAATCCAGTTCACGTCTTGCACTCGCCGACTCACGTAACAACCGCTTTCTGTATACATACAATATATTTCCACATCATCGTCTAATGTCAAGGAAATATTCGATTTGCTCTGCCAGTTTTTAAATTTAACCGATGTTTTGTCGCGAGCTTTATCTATTTTTATAAACAGCTTTATACCTGCCTAGATCTATTTGATTATATTCTGACTATTTTTTGCAGTCTTCGAGATTACGCTTTTTTCAATACAAAAGGTCGTTAGCATTAGAACTAGTACTAAAAATTTAATGCCTGGCCTGCCTGTTCTTTGATGTTGTATTTTCTCTTCTACCATTTACGATACGTTTAATATACAGTTTCTCTTTACGTACTTGTACGATTGCTAAATAATGGACCCTGTCTAGATGATGAATTATAATGAAATCAATCGCTCATTTGTTGAGATAGTCTGTCAATTCTCAAACTATCCGCTTAGGTTAGGTCTACGCAGAGAAAATTATTGGTGCGGATGTTTAGACTGTTTTCATTTATTTCTTCAATTAAGCGATTCACATAATTTTTTTTACGATTGAATATATTCTAACAACAATATTTTGTTAGCGCTATTTCGTTTATATGTATCTATTTTAGAAGATGTGAAAGATCGCTTCGATAATTCCTTAAAATAAAAGTTTTTGTCGAATCATAAAAAGTACGACTTTTTCCTAGTGTACTTAAGTCAAAATTAAAGTTGTTTGTTGCAGTGGGTTTTGTAAGTTGCAAAAATTAAGAAAAACATTGACTCTGCTGGTTGGCATGGTCGCTAAATATTTGAAACTAATGGATTGGTGCTGCAAGTCATAATGTTAAAAAGTCAGATTAGTTTCACATGATTTTACGCATAAAATATTAACCGATATTGCTATAATATTTTAACTTCAGCACAGTTTCGATATCATTCATAAGAAGATCGCGAGAAAATTCGCACTCGCTATATATTATTTCCCATCTTTGATCTCACATTTTACGAGAGTTCTTGTGGCGGATCTAGAAATAAAAAAAAGACTAGTTCTGTAAGAGGTATCGAGCCTTCGTGCTGACGGTTATAATGGGAGCTGACGTTCTTTTTGTTCAGTCTTCCATAACAAAAAATTCATCATGTCAAATCTTTTATATTGCTTCCTCCAGATAACCATTTCTTATTCGTCTATATTGCTTCCTCCAGATAACCATTTCTTATTCGTCTAGTGTTAACCATCTAAGCATTATAATTTTTAGGCTTAATTATAGTAGTCAACATATATTTTGGTTCTTACGTTTATAAACGTCTGCATTTTTGTCTATGATTGTAAAACAGAATGACATCGCTGTAATAGTTGCAGCCATGTGAATTAAATCAAGCGTTACCTTCTCGTAATGAGTCTGCTAACATGGCGACAGGACCGGGGCATTCAATCTGGCGGATGATTTGCCGGTTGTTGGGCACCAATTTGCAACAATCACCGCGTCAGTTCGCGTTCTTCCCATCGACATCATCAACTACTCCACCGTGACGTTATGCTATGAATGTGATGTGATGTAACGCGTAGTAACCAGGAAATGTTGCAATTTAAATTGGTGTACAATCAAATCGATTCCGTGTTGTTGGTGTTTATGATTCATAAAAATTGTTTGGGTCTATAAGCTTCTGGGTTCTTATGAAATCAGCCTTTTAAATTTTTCTTTGTCATCATTGACGAGGTCGAATCGTGTATTTTATTTGTGTCCCAATCCGTCTTATCTTTTCTACTATTACTGAAATACTTTAAACATCAACTAGTGTATGGTTCTGATTTTAAAGTGAATCAAAGCATAACTTACGTCTTCTGTTAGGTTGATGGTCGTATCGTGTTGTGATGTGGTTTAAGAAAGTGGATATCTGTTGTGGCTTGCAACACAGTTATAACTTTGTGCTATAAAATAGATCTCGATGTTGGTATTTTATGTTAGTGTAAATACATTTTGGTTAACGAAATATTTTAGTCAGGTATTACATACTTCATGTTACTGTGAAAAACAGATCGAAACTCAATTCTTATTACTACTTTGGGGCACTTTAATTAGTACTCTACTGGCTATGAGTATTTCCACGCAGCGTTCGAACAGAGGCTGAAACAAATTACACAATCAAACGATTTAGCTTTCGGTTTGGCCTTCAAATTTGTTTTACACTGCATTGTGTAAACGTAAACAATATGATTTAGCATAGCGTTTGCTTCATTCGTTTCAGCAACGAGGGAATGAGGTCAGAACGAACAGCACGAGTGAAGTACTCTCGAGGTTTATTTTACAATGGTTCCTTTTCCCTGCTTTTAACATCCCAACATCAACTCCGGAAATTTTCAGCTTTTGCTCCGGGTTAAGGATTTGTATCCTGTTTTATTTTTTTACTTCGTTTTAGCCTTCTACAAGTTCTCAGTTTGTAGAGAATGCCTGTCCATAAAGTTTTTTCATGTTCTATATTTCGTTCTGTCTTGATTTTTAAAGTTTTAAAATTTGTGAACATGTTACCGCATTTGTCTAGTATTCGTAAACGAATTCTATTGGTTGCTACGCTTTCATAATACGGCAATGAGTCAAACTGTTCACATTGCACTTACATTTTGTATTACGCATAACTTATTCATATTGTCTCTACCAGCGAATGCTGTAGAATTTCTCCTTACGTGAAATTTGTATATGATTGTTCATTATTTTCACCATTGACTAGACGTGAGCTGAACTATGCCTACGCATCGACTTTGTCACTATTAGAAGCATTAGAAATGGCAGTAAAATAGGTCAATACTTATTCAAAGAAAGCTAATAACATCTTTTGTTAATAACTTAGTATTATAGGTAATGTTATACTACACCTTTCTAGTAAGACGGAATAATTTGTATGACGATTAGAAAATTTAGATTTTCGCCTGTAGTTTCTCTGGTTTTACTAAATCCGGGTAACAGAAATTGATAATAAGATCTATCGTTCACTGTTGTCCAAAAGTTAACTAGGATTCTCCTCAATGTGTAATTAACTTTAGTCATTTTAATTGATCAGTGTCTTTCTCACGGTTCTTTATCGCAATGGCCTCTTATATGCGGTCTGAAGTTTGAAACAGCTGCAGTAGTAAGTTGACGAGTTTATTGTTTTACAACTTTTTGTATTTTGCGTCAGCTATTGTTCGATCCTGCATTATTTGAATCGTTAAACTTAATATGAGACGCCTGACTCATATTTTTATAATTAACTAATATTGCTGATAAAATTGGAGGATTACATTTGGTTGCAACAACGTTGTAACAATTATATTTGTAGGTAATGTGATGCTCAACCAGATATGAATCGATCGTGTCTGTTATTATATTTATCCAATATACCTATTATATTACGTGGAGTACATCTAGATATACACATGATATTTTGTCAAACAGTGCAGCGCGAATGCAGCAATTTATTAAACACTTAAGATACGACACAATACTTGGAAATTTGATAAAGAATTTACGGTTTATCTGTGATATGAAGATTTTTCAATATTGCACTGTTGAATAGACATAGAATATGATTGTTTTTGCAGTCTGCTTCCAACGAAGTAACAGCTAAAGAAAAATTTTGCTTATCATATTATCAAATCGTTTTAGCATCAACGGTATTAACTTTATTACCATCTTTATAACTATCTCGTCCGCGTTGGCGTACCAAAGTGGTTTTTTAATTTTTATGACTGCGTTATATTGACCTAAATACAGCGATAACGTCATCGTCACATTGGAACTCGGATCTTACATTGGGTGTGGTTGTTGCATTATACGTATCATGCGGATAAAAATATTTTTCATATTTAATGTGTCATTTGAAATTTTTATTAGACACACTTAGACAGCTGTGTGCTACATGTTTAGGCTTAATTTATTTTCTATTCTGATTTTCGTCGTGACCGTTTCCTACATTGGTATTTTACAAGTGTTTCCTGTTATCTTTATTTGGATGTGCAATTAATGTATTGAAATCCGAATTGTTATCATCAATAACAGTTACCTTTTCATCGAATGCTATAGCGTTGCGTGCCACATTCGCCGGTGCATGCGTCGCTATAGAACCGGTTAAACGCGCAACTTCGACGGCGGCCTTCGTCGACGCTGCCGACGCCCGTTGACGTCATCGCGCTTATGTCATACTATAGCACTGATGACTTGATTATCTGCTACAATGCCAAACGAACGTGCTCATCAGTTCTTTAGCAAAGGATGCTAGGATGCGCGATTACTGAGGCAACTTTTCTATTACATATAGGTACGTTTGTAATGTTTAAGCCACCTGTGTCTTCTCTATGAGGTATTGAGAACAAGTTACCGTACCTATTACTCAATAAGGTGTCTGTAACTTGTCGTATCCGTATGCATTTTGATGCTGCAGTTGATCACAAAGTTGTTTCAGTCTCCTAAACGTGCGATTCAGTT
>DWOX01000455.1:0-10188 GCA_018251315.1 Nastra julia | reverse complement strand
AAACTGGAATACCTACAGGTGGGTAAATATTTTTTTCAACCTCTGTCTTTAATTTATGTCTATGGAAATAACAGTTCCGTAAACAAAATAAAAGGTACTTGCCTCAGTGATGGAACGTACATAATTTTTCGTAAAAATTCTCATAAAAACCATTCATTTAATTGCGACGGTAGATTAGATGAGGTATGTGATTGGTCACCACGCAATTTTGGGACATTTATGGGGAACTCTATGTAGATTTAACTTACATTTTATCGAAGCATGTGATAATTCATTTCAAATATGCATATAACATTATTAATCATTTTGAAATCGCCAGTGCATGTAGTATGTTTCGATATGCATACTTATAATTCGATGATTACAAGGTATTCCTTTTCACAAAAGTGTTAGCAAATTCTAGCCAATCGCAAAGCAGGGCAGGAATTTTGTTAACGGTATTTTTTTGTATGTATTTTTTTTTCATTATTCCTACATGTCCATCACTGGTGCAATTACCTCGCCCGCATCTGAGATAATCTGAGTAACCTTAGATCAGGTCAATATCCTCCTTTGGATTGATAACGTAATATTATGTCGTTTTAATCTTCATTACTTGATTTTAACGGTTTCTAAAAATATGAATATTGTTTGAGTTGGAGGCCATCTTGGATAACTAATGGTAAGTAAATAAATTTCCAAAAACAAAACCGACTTTATAATAATGATTGAGAATTCCTATGCTATATAAAATACAGCGAACGTCTGTTTGTCCCTGAAATCCTTCTAAACGCTAGGACCATTTTTAATAAAAAAAGTGAGGTATTTTAAAGGGACCAAATATGATTTGGATCCACAGGTGGACCCAGCAGGTGGTGCTGATATTGAGATACTTCAAGGGACCAGCCAAATTAACACAGTAATTGAAACGCCACAATAGAAAACATTGTACAAAATGATGTGTTTTTAGTAAAGGTACATAAAATTTAAGGTCAGAAATACTTGATATGGCAAACTAAGGAATAAACCAAACTAAGCGACAAAATATGTAACATAACAACGCCTGATAAATGGCAAGACAATGCCACCATTTAAATTTTAAGTTATTCATTTGTTCAAATCGGAACGCATAGTTTTATGGAGATTGTAATGTGCAGTGGTTTTAACGATCAAACGTTTGCGGTGTGGTCAATAATTGAATTGTCAATGCTACACCTGAGAAGCATAAGGGCCTATGTGGTACTTCGATTGGAACTTCTGTAAACCGGTGATTTGTGACTTAGGCCCTTATGCTTCTCACGTCGCGAATGGTCAACGTTTGAGGCCGTTGAAGTGAAAAAGACGGTATGTATTTCCATTTTCTTTGCTGCACTCAACAGCCAAAATACGTAACGGATTATAAAATAATAGTTGTCACTGAATTCGTCTCCATTGTTATGTTTTGAAACGGTTTATAATTTTTAACCCTCCTTCATATTTTTAGCTCGGCTTTCTAGTTTTCAATTCAATAATTACTATAACATAGGGTTACGATATATCGCTCATTTGGTGCAACAATGTCGTAGCTACAATTTTTTCCAATAACGAGTAAGGTATGTCAAAATGTGCAGAAAGACTATTTGCTTCGGAAGAAACATCGACAGAATTTAATTCATGTTTATTTGCCGCAATTTGGCGCGAGTGTAATAAGTCTCTTCTAAACGACGTACCTTCAAAACAAATCTTTGATTGACTCTCCTGTAAAATTTCTAAATCCGTAGTTACGACGTTGTTGCACCGGATGAGCGATACGTTACGAGGGTTAGTCTCAAACAGCGGCTTTATCAAGAGGAAGGGATAGATAGAATATAGAAACCGATCGCGATACATCCGCTTCTAGGATCTTATCGTGAATCCATCAAAACGTCCGTCTGAGGTAAATTACTCTCACGTCATTCATTCTCCGATCATGTTCGATAATTACCATCATTATCGATGTGGCTAGACTTGAACAAGAGAGTTATGGTCTATTTATACCAGACACTGATCTTTTATCATTGTACCCTGGGTTATTTTTAATTTCAGTAAACAACATAAAGAAATTAGAAAACCCCCGATACAAAAAACGAGAAGTCGATAAAATTTCTACCCCACTTTTACCCCCTACAACTTTTAATGTCAACCAATTTTCATCAAACATGTCTGAGAACACTCGCACCTAAGTGACCTTTAATACAAAAGAAGTAAATTGAAATCGCTTCATCCGTTCGGGAGCTATGATGCCACAGACAAACAGACACACCCGCAGACAGACACGTCAAACATAATACACGTCTTACCTTAGACCTTAGTATCTCTTAAGTTATCGACAAAGTTCAGCAAACTGCGGGCACTGTAATAAAAAATGCAGATCTTATTATTAATGGTCACTTGATTTGACAGGGCGCTTTAGGTGCTCAAAGATTTAAAACCGAGACGGTCCTCGTAAATAAAATTTTAGGTAATAAATGCCCGTGTTAAAATTTATAAAAGGTCTTACAGTTTTAACTTACGATAAATCAGTTATTTACATTAAGTATTAAAACATTATAACTTAACATAAATATACCTAGGCGATGTGAATTCTAATACTGTCGTCTTTTAAAAACAAAAGCGAATCTAAGACTAAACTAAAACAAGGATTATTCTGACTTAGTTCTTTTCTGTACGTTCTTAATCTGTAGCCACTATATTAGCCAACAAATAATATCATTTTTACTTGCAATGTAAGCTATAATTAGGCATGTGCAATACTGAGAAACATCAATACTGGAGTAAGACACTGGATCAGGTTCTTTTTGCGAAAACAATAGGTAAGTACGTAATTATTTTCAACAAATTGTATAATCTGTGCACGTACTTACCTACGTCAGTAAAAATAACCCACGGTCTCTCAAAGTTATTTCATATGCCGGCAATTTCGAACGTGAAAGAAATAATTATTTCTTGACGTGTGGGTTTTTAGATCAACATTTCTAGACCTGAGAAGCATAAGGGCCTATGTGGTATTTCGTTTGGTACTTCTGTAAGCCGATGATTTGTGACTTAGGCCCTTATGCTTCTCACGTCGAGATTTGGGTAACGTTAATGTCTTCAATTGCTAATTTGATTGATGACTAATAGTCACTTCTGGAATTAAGACGAATTCAGTCCTCAATCTGTCTACATAAACACATTCAGGAAAAGTTCACTGAATTTAAGGGCATTTCAAAAGTAACTACATATGTACGACAACTGCGACTTACAACTAAAACTCCTTGAACTTTGATGATGCAAAAGAAATTGCGTATATCCGAAGCAATATGATATGAAGGTAGGCACGGAAATATTAAGTTACACACGTCAATAACTCGTTTAATAAAACAAAATAATAAACACGGATTTTTGCTTATTTTCTGTTTACAGAAAATATCATTTTAAACATGTTTTGTCTACAGTTTAATAAGATTCAGTATTAATATCAGGATAAACCAATAAGTAAGCTCACTTCTTTGAATTAACTTAATCCTAAGGCTAGTTCGAGTTTAAAATCAAAGCATCAAGATATTAAGAGATTTTTATATTGATTTAAGGTATGTATAGAGAGAAAAACAAAACATGTTTTTATCAATATAGGAAAAATATTCACACGATCGGTATAAGGAAAAAGTAAACCGGTTGGATCTTCTTGGCTGGTAAAAAATGTGTTAGTATCCTCCACACGCTGTCTCAGACAACTTCGAGTGAAGCAAACTTTTAAGGTACAGTTCCGTTGAATGCGACTAGCGTCAAACTTCCCACATACAGCGACAGCATATGACTATAACGATTTAATGACTATAGCAATCGCCCGCAGCCCCGCCCGCCTGGAATTCGATTAATATCGCGCGACATGGTAAGGAGTAGCCTATAGTCATTCCCAAGGTCTGGACTATTCAATTGAACAATCTTACATCATTTTATGTTTGACAATAAGGAACTTTCATACAAACTTTCATACCCTATTTCAACCACTTCTACCATTTTTTTCGCAATAAAAAGTATCCTATGTCCTTTCCCAAGTTCAGTTCTAACTTCATACCGAATTTCATGAAAATCGGTTTAGTGGTTTAGGCGTGAAAGCGTAACAGACAGACAGAAGGACAGAGTTACTTTTGCATTTATAATATTATATTAGTAGGGATATGCTTAAGTTTTTACAAAAAACTGAGTATATAACAATATGCTCACTGCAATCATTCCTTTGCGTTTGGCATTGGATTATAAGAGGTATAAATATAATGAATATTCAGTGCAAAAAAAAAATAATAAGCCTCACCGATAACATAGCTGAATTTACGCATTACATAATATTTAATCTCTACGAGATTTAGGTGTTTACATAATATAGGAAGGTATAATGATGAAACATAATGATGTCACTAAGGATTTAGCTGTAAATTTTATTAAACAGGCACTCTTTTTTCTTACAAGATTGCGACTTGCTCCTTTGCACCAAACAATAAATATAGAAAACTGAAGCAACAATCAATCAAATTACTAAGACGACTAGGGAAATCAAGCTGATATCTTTCGAAAGAAAATGGGACGTAAAGGCTTACTAATACTACTTTTAATAACTACATTACACTAGCTATTTATATTGTTTCTTCACCTTTATCATTTCTATGTTAATTTTAAAAGCGTTTTGCGTTGCAAGTTGCTGATTTGAAAATCCAATCCCTGGGCTTTTTTCAGTGTATAGCAAGATTGTTTTATCTATTCAATGTCTTAAAATATTAAATATTGTCCAAAAACTATGTGAATACAATTGAGATGAGTGAGTAAAATCGATAGATAAAAATATTCCTGGTGTATTTTTTTCCAAACTCAAGTATAAAGAGGTTCTCACCATTCGGTTTAAATGATACGAAGTTTGGTTAGACACAGTTAGTAACGGGTTATCCTGAAGCAAAATGCGCTAAAGTCCTTCGCAGTATATAACATTCCTTGATACTGCGTTATCCTTTGAGCGATCTTATAAACGGAGTGTTTGAAATGTAAATCCTGCTTAAGACTGCGGTGTGAAAGCTTGAGGTCTCATAAATCAGTCTCGGCGTCACGTTTATGGCCTCTGAAGTATTACATGTTATAATAATTTATGGCTACGCACATATTGGATATCTCCACCAATCCCCACTGGATCAGCGTGGTGGAGTATCATTTAGGCGTCAGGATTGGATACCTTATATTATAGCCAATTCAATTAAGCACGAACTTTCTAGCTTTTACTGAATTAGTTCCTTAAATATATTTATCATTTAATGAAAATATTAACCCGTGCTCTTTATATTTCATGGTTTTCTTTAACATGATTATTTTAAGTTTGTTCGCTCCTCATCTATTGTCAGACTATAAGTTAATTCAGGTCAAGCGCTGAACAAGGCAAATCGATTTATATTGTGTATTCAGTCCACCTGTTGTTAAGTGGACATAGCAGTCGTGGATATCTTTGACCAATCTCAAACTTGGAGGATAGAACCGTCCATATATCCCGATCCCGTTTTAAACATTCCTAAACCGGTACAACGTCAATTCGAATCATTTCTCGAGTATCGTAGCTACATCTATTCTACATTGAAACGTTTCATCTACTAATGCTCTTTTAAAAAAATTACCCCCATCAATGCTAAGCACTCTAATGCAAAAAAGCACTTAATTAATACCGCATGTACTTAGCATTCTCCAGTTGTATTTAATTTAAAAACACGGCGCTAGCGTCGCCGAGCTTTCAAATCAGCGGTGGGATGAAGATTCGAGAGCAATCTGTTAGATTGGTTCATTAGTGGAGTAATGAGTCGCGATGCATGTCGGGACTGGGCGCTACCAACGAGCGGGCGATCTAATACAAGAAAAATACAATATTCGCAAATTAATTGGAAAATACACACCAGTTAAGAATTACTTTTAACTCT
This sequence comes from Nastra julia, assembly GCA_018251315.1. Taxonomy (NCBI): domain Eukaryota; kingdom Metazoa; phylum Arthropoda; class Insecta; order Lepidoptera; family Hesperiidae; genus Nastra; species Nastra julia. The sequence goes on along the minus strand of DWOX01000455.1, from coordinate 4,258 downwards.
CTTTGGATTTTATAACTTCATTATACTTCGTCAGTGTGTACTTTAAAGCTTTTGATGATGGCTAAAGAATCCTGTTTTTAGTCACCGATCTGCCCCTACAATGGAGGATTTGAAAGGATTAAATCTAGGATAGTTTCGTTTTCAATAACACTGCTGTAAATGGATTAGGTATTGCAGCCATGTGAAGAGAATTTAGGTCTTTACGCGTCACAATAATAACCAAAACTGACTGTTTAATGTGACCTAAAAATGTATTCGAAGCATAGAAATATTTAATATTAATATTGCAACATCCCACCATTGACACGTATTGAAATAAATGTTTGCTAATTACTTATTGACTTAAAACTTCCATATAAACCTCTTGAAGGTCAACTAAATGTTACCCAACTCTAGGTCTAGAGGTCAGTAGAGTTAATACTGTCAGTGGCTCTAATATGGTAAACCTTACAACTAATATGTATGTATAAACGAAAACAAACTCGTGTTAAAACCTATTCCAGAATGTCTCTAGAAATTCCAGCTGATTTTTTCAAGACCTTTATTTATTAAACAGAAGTGTTAATTAGCTTTAGTAGTGCTTTTAAATTAGCGGTGGGGTTAAAGTTCGAGGGCAATCTGTTTGATTGGTTCATTAATGGAGTAATGAGATGTTCTCCGTGGAACTACAGACGGGCGGGAATTGCTACCATTAAATAGTTTGCATTAAATGCATACAATTAAGTGAACATTTTATACGAATACAAATGACGTTAACAAAATAAGCTAATCTTGTTACCTGAATTAATGATTGTATGAACGGAATTTTAATAAGCGTTTTCAATGTTAATTAGAGCTCCAGTCTGCGGTAATTAAGCATGTTATTAAGTTGCTCTTGAGAAATACAAAAAATAATATGTTGTATGCATCTTGTGTATTTTAAATGCTTAAAAACTTACATTTGTGTTTGTACAGCTGACAATGCGTTGATACGTCTGGGTAATTTTTGTTTTTATGCGCTCTTCATCGAATCTCGATGGTATAGGAAGATATAAAAATTATAAAACTTGAAACAAAAATTATTATGCAACATATTCGCTTCCTGGTTTGTCCATACATTTAAACTGGTATGAAGACTATCATTTGATCGCATTTCATGTTTATTTAATAATTTTATTTCTCCTCCTTTAAACTAGCGTTTATCGTGCCCGTGTGTTCTTATTCTAGCGTTTAAGACGAAAATTAGCTGCAGAGGAGGATTTCGAGTATGAATGCAGGTCGGTGGCGTCCATTAGCCTAATTGGAGACGGGGATCGCAGCGCCTCCTCCCCTCATTGTTATCGTTATCACACGCTACACTTTAACTGGTATCCTTAATATTATATAAGTCAATGACGTCATAAAGCTCTTCTTGAACTTATAATTATGTATTAAAAATAAGTCAGCAAAAGAAAATGTATGAACATATATGCTTTGCGGCTCAAAGGGCGTAAACACCAAAACACTACTTTTCAGGAGACATAGACAGATCGGTAGAGAAAAGAAAACTGAGTACAACTGTATAAAAAGCGGATTACGCCCTTTGAGCCGCAATTTTTTAATTTATTATATAGAAACATAAGTAGATATTACAGCTTTAATGATCTGGAAGTTTGTCATAATATTAGCGGCGAAGTCGAAACAGTTTCAACACACGCATTGAATATTTAATCAACGAATAAAGTAGTTTAATCTTCTTAAAGTATTGCTAGTCGAAGTCATCCATTAAGTTAATTGGAGGTACGCAACCGCAGCGCCACCTACCACGCCCTTTGTTATCACACGAGCATTACTATCTGACTGGAACGAAAAGGAATTGTATAGTAGATACCGTTGCTAACTAATTGGTTCAGTTTGTTCAATTTAAAGCGCTGACGGTCTTGTTTTGCTGGCAGTTTCCTGCACTACCTATCTATTGTTGCGTTGTATCTGAATAAGAATTTATACAGATAGATCTGTGGGTGAAACTATAACGAAGAAATTTATTGTTATTGATATTGTTATGGAAAATTATCTTGACATACCTACCGTTTTATTACTTTACCTACTAATTTATATCTAAGATCTCAAATATAGTGATAAGTTAAACACAGAAAGTAAGCGGGGAATCGCAAACGTTTAGAAAATCGTCTAAAGAGCATTTATTCGTCCAAATCTGTTAGTTTAACAAGCTCCCCACTAATGACTAATTAGAAGTTCATTACTAACTTTCCAAAAGAAAGTAAGTATGCAAACATTGGGAAATACCAATAACCCCTATTGTAATGAATAAATGAATACCCACAACTCTGTTGAACTCAAAAGGAAATTTTAAAAATTGTAAACATAAATATGGATATAGGTAGGTAATTTTTAATAAGTTTAGCAATTTTTGTTTGTAACCAAATATCTTTGTTATTCTTAATTCTATTTTTAAAAAGATGTGCAAAGGAGTTTCTTTCCTCGTATCTTCTCCTCCGTAGTAAAGCACCTTTACGAAAAGAGGGTAGATTTGAAAAATTGACGTGCTTAAGTGATTCATTGATACCTACATGAATAAATTATTTTTGATTTTGATTTTTTGAACTGAATAAAATGACAATTCAATACATTACGTAGAAAATGCCCTAACCTTGTATTAATTTAAGCACATTGCAGATTAAAACATACCTGTTAAAGTTTTTTATAGGAAAGTCTAGAATCTAGATGAATAAAATTAATATTGGACATCGCATGCTCAGTCGTCTTTATTAACATAATGTGCACATAATATCCTCGTCCGGCCGCAGTAGTCTGCACAGTGCCGCATGGATACCGCTTATCCTCACCTTTGACCTTAATGATAGTTGTCGACATTTCCGTGTTTTGGACTACCTAAGTATGGAGAAATCATATATTATACATTTTCTTACATCGTCTCTATTCATTTTTTTATATTGGTACACATTGACATGCACCGATTGGTATGAGAATAGCTAAAAGTCATAAAAAGATATTGGTTTTGTATTTCAAAGATATATTCTTCACGACACTTATTCCCTTAGTGAGACCCGTATAGATCGTTGTTAGGTCCTTCCATGCAATGGGATGTTAATGATTTTAAACCAGTTATTGAAAATATAGGATTTAGGATAACTATTTAATGTATACCTAAATACAATTAACCGTTATCTTCATCGTTACGGTAAATTTTTAAATCTCTTCTCTGAATTTGGTTTACGTTTGAAGAATGTACATGACGTTTTGAAAAATCTATATACATCATTAAACCAGCTTACAGGCATTTGTGTTTTATTTAAGTAAAAATGTGAAGAACAAGCAAGCCCTAGTTTCCTAGAACACACCAGGATTTAGTCTATTTTAGTTGGTAACAAAAACCCAGCGCTATGTGGGTAACGACAAATATGTGTCCGTCGCGCGCGCCGCTCCGAATACAAATCAGGGTGTAGAACTGTACAAGTGTAGAGGTGTAGTGGTACGAAAGTCGCAGTGTAGTGTACCGAAGGTATTGGTGCGGCAGACGGCAGATCAACCGTGGCCTCCGTTCGTTGTAGACCTGCACGCAGCCGTTCCGCGGAGAAAGGACCTACCTCGAGTGCCTCTTACGACACCGGTTCACCTCTCGACACAACAAACATGAGGATCCTACCCCTGTGAGTACATTGTTAATGCTTCAAATGTCACTTAAGATAACCTTTCTCGACCGGGACACCTGAGATTAGGGTGCGGGCTGTGCGATGGCTATTGCGATATTAATAATAGAGTGCTATACTGTGACTCTATGATCAGGCAGTACTTGTTAGTTGTTACTGGCGTATTTCAGTTCCAGGTGCCTGTCTATTGTATGTTACTTGGTAATTCTTACCCGCATAGCGATGTAATCTATTTTAAAACGACGTAAAATACGTAATTAGAATCTGTGAATATGAAAAATAGGCCTTGTTTAATGTCGGTGTTAAAATAACGCTAGACTAACTCTCGGAAAAGGAATGTACAATACATCGGCGTACAGGTTTTTGTTTAAGTGTTTTCCTTTCTAATGGTAATGTCATTCCAAGGGGTCTTGGAGTGCATGATGTTGTCTACTTGAGTGTCGATATAACTTGCAACTTTTGGGTTGCGTCATTTAACGACAGGTTAAACATTTTATTGCACTCTCGATAATTTTGCCGTTTTCTGTTGTGAAAAAGAATTGATGATGTGCTTATATTTATATTGAATATGTCTACACATTTTAAACTTAATTATTTTAAGTAAAAAT
>DWOX01000454.1:0-10197 GCA_018251315.1 Nastra julia | reverse complement strand
AAAATTCACAATTTGAAGAATATTACATACATACATGTAGAATTGATAACCTCCTTTTTTGAAGTCGGTTAAAAATACATCAGACTGAAGCTTAAAAAAGCCAGATCTAACGTTCGGAACAAAAAAAGTAAGGTCAGTTTTTTTTGTCGCAATCTGACATTATATCACAGAGCACGGGCTTGCCGATTACTATGGCGAAGATCGTTATCATTGTTTGTCTCTTGTGCCTAACATTATACTTGTGTATGTATTTTATATTATTTCTGTAACTCATTACTGTTGACTTGACTTAATTTCAGAAGAAACGCTGGATCCTTTCGCTACTCATATTTGCTCATTTTTTTGCGTTAACATTCCACACTACACTATAAAAATCGCATTCGCGGTTCAAATCAGCAGCAAACAGTGAGAGATTAATACTGTTGCTCCAACAATGTAACTGGCTAAAAATATGAACTCAGACACGTCGTGTATTGTGGAACATGGCGTATACCGCACTCCATTCGTCACGTACGCGACCCCGTTCTTGAGAGGCCGTGTTCAAGCTGGATAGTCCGTATTACTGACTAGTAACCCGCCCTCGATTCGGTTCAGATATCTCGTATACTTACACAGCATGACTACGCAAAATTAGAGTTTTAGAACTAGTTTCATTGCCTTCTTTAAAACTAGCAATCGCCCGCGGCTCCGTCATCGTAGAAGAATTGTATTTCTATGACTATTCCTCTCCTATTTATCTTAGCGTGATGTTATATAGCCTATAGCCTTCCTCGATAAATAGACTATCTTACACTAAAATATTTTTTTCAATCGATCCAGTTCCTGGGATTGGCGCAAACAAACATACTCTTCAGCTTTATATTATTAGGGTAGATAGCACTTCGAAGCTTTGGGTATTGTTTATGTTAACGATCATAAAGGCTATTGTAACTGGCAGGCTTGATTTTTAAACAACGAATAAATGACAATGACGAACATAATCAACTATCTCAAAATCAATTATAAATTGAATATCGAATAGTAGCAGTTTTAAAGACACACAAACTAGCTTTACATTAGATATATTGAGGGATATACTTAGAAAAATATAGTCGCGATCCATACATATTGCACAGCTCGGACCGCACTTGATTCGTCACGTACGCGACCCGTGTCCGGAGCCAGTCGTCGCTTGTCTATGTAGCTTAAAATTGATTTTGCTAAGAAAAATACACAAACAATAAATTGATTTGAGCAAAAAAGGCTTTAAAACTCATTTTTTCCCCCCTCCATCAGTAAATCTAATCTCTAAACTTCTATACAAAATAATGGGGTCCCCTTATGACCCCGTACCGTACTATAAAAATACTCATATGCCCCCTGTCCTGCAACGTGTAAACGTCCGTGATATTGCAAATATATTTAAAGTTGTACATTTCAAATCGCTATAAACTTGCGTGAAAGTTTTCCAATAAACCCTAGAGATTTCGCATTTCGTCACGTAGCGTCTCTTGAATGACTTGGGTTATCGGTTTGCCGTCCCTGTAAGGATTTGTTGAATCGATTTTATACCAGATATATGTTATTTTAAACACACATTTATTTTAACCACGGCGAAAACAGAGGGACGCGCGTCAGTCACTTTCCCACAGATACGTCTCGATATCGTGTGGGGTACTATGCTTTAGTCCTTCTCAGTTATGTAAAGAGATTCGTTATGTACCCTAATAGGCATGAACGGGTTGGAAGCAGTAACACAAATTTCTCTATACCTAGCATAATTGTGTTTTCCTAAATTACAACAAAAACTCATTATATTAAACAACAGAGATCTCAATGTACCTGACTGAAAGACATCAACTGTGTATCAACTAGGCCTTCCGTCAAAATTAAGCATAACTCTTATTTTAATTTATATAACATTTCCTTCAAAATAATCCAACCAAACTACCCAGCTAAGGTTACAAGAAACAAAATACCTCTTATTAATATCAACATCACCTGTAATGTAGTGAACTTCTTTGCACACCTGTGATGTATAGCTGCCATCAATAAAGCGCGTGAATTGCAGGAACAGAGTCGTGAGCGGGTTTTGGTCCGTCACGGTGTCACGTGCCTCTTGAATGACTAGGGTTATCGCGGCGACCCTGTAAGGATTTATTAGGACGAATTTCCTTTCAGTGATATGTTTAGATATCCTTTCAGGTCGGGTTATTTAATGTATCGTAGTGAATGGCAGGTGGAGAGAAATAATTAGGTATGAAGGTTACTAAATACAACGTTAGTAGGCTTTGTGACCTTATTCTCTTTGGCTACCATAGCCTTACTTGATCCACCGTTGGCTTTATCTAGAACACGCTCCTCTCCTCATTACTGATGCGGCCTAGGACATACTCTTCGACGCTGCTTCGACGTGAATTAGAGGAGCGATTATGAGTCAATCTAAGTGTGAAAATTTTTATCCTTCTCTAAATCTTGCGACATGGCTTAACAAACGCCGTCTAACGATACGAATCGTAGTCGACGTCTTATAATTCCTTCAAAAGCTCGAGAGTTTTCGAACACGCTTGCCGATGGGCTATGAGGACTTCCATCATTTATTATCAATGTCATAAAATCAAACTACAATCCACAGACGGCCTATCAAGATTACCTAAGCCATTTGCTCTCCACAGCATTTCCAAGTAAACATTTCCAATCTGCTAACAACATGGTATTAGGGCTATTATCAGGGTATTAAATATAAAAACAGATTGCTGTTACTCTAACGGCCGGTCGGAGCGAGATAAAATCCTATAGTGGAGGTTAAGATAATACATGGTTATTTTTGTATGAAGCTTGTACGACATAAGTCGGGTTATGAACCTTTATTTCTTTATCTTCCACCATCAAGCATTCACCATTGATGAAGTATGACAATCCTTGTTGAAAATTTTAAATTGCGACTGTTGCAATGCAGTGTTTACAATCCCGTTCTACACCGTTTATCTGTCTGTTAGTATGTTCATAACCGCTTATCTCAAGAATTAGTTTTGCTGTCATTGTAATCAGTAAAATAAGAATCTTGCAGTTTTGTGACAAAAATGTTTTGTGTTTTTTACCTCTTCATTACCCTACTCGAGTATTTACAAACGGCTGTCGATGTGATGTTCAGTTATTTTTATTTCTTCTTTACCAATGTACTCAACCTATGCAACTAATAATAAATAATAGGGTACCAAACATTTTCCAATAAACCTCCATCACATACAAAGCCTACATCTCAACACCAAACCACAATCAGGCGTCTGGGTGGCGTAATCGCTAATGAGATGTTATTGAAAAGCAATTTCGATGAAAGTCATTTTGCCTGAACGGAGCTTAGGAGTTTTTACGACGTCAGTTTCATAGTTATTAAGCGTGCGTTAGGCAGAAAAACAGTATTATAGGTAACAACGATATTTTATTTTCATGGCCACAGGCTTTAAGTAATAGTCCTATAAAACTCAAACTACTAGCTACTGCGAAGAATAAAATTAAGAAAGTAAATGTAAACGGTTAAATATCCCATAAAGTATATCTTCAAGTAGATAATCCAGGCGTAGCAGTAGAGTAACATAACCAAACATTACAATGCACAACTTTTAAGAATGCAAGTTGTACTCGTATTGCTCAACGGGACTTTGGATTAAAATAACAACCGCTGTCATTACCGTTTCTATCCAAACTTCTTCGTGCCAACACCTTATTACCCTTCGATATCATGATAACACACACAGAGATACATCGGAACAAGAGATTGTCGGTGACAAAACATAACGTTCTTACAAATGATTAAGTTCTTCGCCATGATAATCGACAAGACCTTGCTCTGTGACATATGTCAGGTTGCGAAAAAAAAATTAAAAAAGTTATCTCAGTTTTTTTCTCCAAACGTTGGATTTATAGTGGTTTATGTGCTCACAACTCAAAGCTTCTCCATTCTACTTAAGTAAACAAAGTAAAAATGCACTTAATTTAACCCTCATATTGCGTTATAATAAACCAATTATTAAAACTCATTACAATTGCGCTCTCACTCGTAGTATAAGAATCTATGTGCTCATAAACACTTGAACGACGTGTGTATCTCACAATATCTGTGCCCGCTAGGTCTTCATTTCGTCGCGTACGTGAAGGGAATTAAAAATTTATCAGCTTTTATAACCTACGGACAGTCGACGACACTGATTCGACTTGAGGAACACTGTTCTTCAAAAATTAAATATACATCAAGTTGTTCTCCTGTGGCATAAAGTCAATTTTATATCCAAATTTTACTGACATATCCCAAACGACGGATTATCCTTAGGATAAAATATAGTCCCTAAATAATGGCCCCTTAGGACAATTACAAGAACTTCTACAAATTACCGTTCTCTGGATAAATTACTGTACAGACGAGATCACTTGAAATTAAGACAGTATCACTAACAAGCTTCAACAAATTTTGAAAGTACTCTGCATACCTTCTTACATGAATAAACAGTTCATAAAACAATGTATCATTGTAAGCGATCGAGCGAGTTAAGCTCGACCACTAGATTATTCATGAACGCTTTTTGTTTCGCATGTTTCACAATGCAGATTAAAACATGTAAAATTTCTGTTTATTCTTTAACATCAACATTGTTCTTGTAGATCTCCTGACAATTTGTGCACACTGTAGACTTGAATTAGTGACAACTGGCACATTTGGCACTGCAGTTGATTTGTTCTATTCTGAACCTGACAGCTTTAAGTTAGACACTTTCCTGCTCTGATCCATAATGGATCGAAGCCAAGAGATTCTCACAAAGCCCTACGGCTAATGTATATCAACAAAATAAATGCAGATCAGAACATGGATTCAACATTACTTTGGAGCACAAAGTAGGAATACATTTCCATCCGCCGTTATCCGCAGTTTACGACGTTCCAAGACCCTAAAATTACCGATATTGTGAGGGATACATTGTAGAAAGTGCTTTCGTGGGATCCGGATAAGATTGATCAAAGGACGCAATTCATTTGGCTTGTTATGAATCCGTGAAATTTGCGTATTATCTGAGAACAAATTGAAGATTATGGCCTGGTCGGAATGCGATATTTGTCGGACTAGCCAAGCGTTTTTCTTTGATCGTGAACGACTTTTTATATGTATAGCCGGTCTAATATAAATGATGTTTTCTTTCAGCATTAATTTTATTAGATCTTCAAAATGTCATTTATTACAGAAATATTATCACTGACAATCATTTTTGATTCCCCATTTTTTAATTGCCCATAAGAGGTAAGTCATATATAATTTATCCCATATGGGCTAAGTAAATATATAATTTCAAAATCCCAAAAAATAATTGGAATGATGAGGTTTGACTTGTAAATATTTATGAGTTACGAAGGCGGTAGAAAGTTATATAAGCACTTTGAGCTTAGAATCACGTCGACATCACCTTTGAAGTCGGTTAACAAAATTTGTTGAAGTTCAGCTGAAACTTTTGCAGAACCTTCGATAAATCCACACGAAAATTGGGTACAAATCCAAAACTAAGTTGTATTGTGCACTATTAACAAGCAAGTTCCACTCGAAATCATCTACTTTTACTTCAGATAAAGTATCGTTTTGACAATTACCTGACCTGAAACGTATTTGACCAATTGATGCCGCAACTCCATTCACTTCACGTCGGTCAGGAGGAAAAAAACCGTAGCAAAAACCACCCATTACTCTTTTTTTTTATAAAACGAACAATTTTCTAGATCATTTGTGAATAGTGCCAAATAAAAAATGGCAAAAATTTGCTGCCAGTCCATTCACAATTTGTTTCTCTTGAATATGTTTTAGAGACCATACCTCGTGCATTGTGAAGTGTCTTCGTCGAAGCCTCGTGCACTTGAGACGGACGTTTTATTGCTGCCCGTACAATTTATTTTCTAGCAGAGTCTGCTTTTACTGAACACGCCCTCACATGTTTATTTTTTAAGCCGGATTACTCAAAGTGTTTTGAGAGAGGAATGATTTGTTTTTATATCAATGTAAGTATTACTTATTTGTTTTTATTGAGGGAAAATTAAGCGACCTTCAGAAACAAAAGCTTTGAATTAGAGATCTGCTTGTTTGTTGGGGATTTTTGCCAATTGGTTTTTTAAATAACCATAACATTATGACTCTATGTAAGTATTTTTCTGCTTTCATTTTTCTTATTTAGTGTACAGATAGATAGATACAATATTAATACAATATGTCCTTTTCCACCACTTTTTTTTATTAACATAATTATAGATAGGCCTGAATGTGAATCCTTTGTTTTGTTTTGTTGTTCATGGCATTCAGTGGGGGGCTATGAGTTTCTACCGGTATTTATCACATACCTATAAACGGGTACATAAGTGCATGTTTATTTATAGCATACATAATAATATGTTACAAGGACAAAACAACAAAACCAATGCATACAAATTAACCTTCTTTTTTCACGTATCAGTACACGGATAGCATTATAACTAGTCGGTTCTTGAATCTTGCTAGAAACGTTTTGAGTTAATTGGCCGAGGGACCGGGAGTACCGATTGGCGCCGCTACAATTTTCGCTCATATTTATGATTAAAATTGTTGGTTTTGTTTAGATACAACCTGGCGGAAACTTTGTGGCTTATATACTACAGTTTTTCTGCATTTGGACGCGGCAAGTTACCTGATGGTATTTATGAACGACTAAGAATGTACAAATTAATTTCTTATTATTTCTACAATCAAACTATGCTAATTCACTTAATTAATGGAAACATTTCGGAAGACAAATAACTTGTATAATATCAAAAACTATAATTTGCCAGACTGTCGCCATACCAGACTGTCTTCCAAACGGTCCTGAGTTTGACATCTAAAGAAAAAAAAATTGAATTATGAGTTTAGATGCCTGTTCTCAGTCTTTGTGGTTCCTTTTTTGTGTTATAATGACGCACAGGACAAAATTTTAAGTTATAAGCAGCGTATTTAAAAAAAAAACCCTCCACATGTTGCATAAACTCTTCAATTGACCTTCCTTGAACCCAAAGTCTAATGTGAACGTACGAACATAGTCGACTAAAGAGATAGTTATGTAATTAGTCCCAGAACACGGCCGTGACTTGTTTGTACTTAATTAGTTTAGGGACTAGCAAGTACACCGCTTTAGCTGAGATTATTAGTTCCCAGAAATCGACTGTGTTTGCTGTTTCTGTTGAGTCTCACTTTAACGTTATTTTTGTCCTCAAAGTACATATAAGTCTATAAAGCTGAAGAAATTTCAAACTTTACTTTGTATTTTTTAGTAAAATGTAATTATTACTAATCTTACTTTTATCGATAACTTGTGTTTTAAATAGGTAACTAAAAGATTAACTAGTTAGTTACTTAGCTACTCAAAGCTTAGCTTAAGAGTTACTTAGCTACTCTCTCAGTTACGAGAGTGGGTAAGTAAAAGAGTGGAAAAATGTGCCAGGTATGAAGTCATACTTATTTCCTAAGATAAAGATAGATCCATGATCAATTGTATACAAGTTTGTTACAAACGCACCAATAGCCCGTTATAATGCAATCAAGAACAGTGGACTAATTTACTTGCGCAGTTCGTTAGTCAATTATCGGTGAGGCATCTATAACTGTGGCTAGTCTATCAAGGTAAAGTATTTCTACGGTCTGTTTAATACAAGTTTTTCTAACTACTCGATGGCCGTTACGTACACGTGTGTAATAATAAAGTTTGTATGAGATTTGATTTGTTGTCTCTCCCTGCCGCTAGATGGCTCTGCTACGACCCCATACAAACTTTGGTTTACGCATGTAAACGCGAATTGAATAGTTAAGAAATTTACACAAAGCACACGGAGCTGCAGAGCATTTAACCATTTTTTCAGTCATGTATAATTAGGATCTGTACTAAATAAAATGTTACGCACCTCAAATCAGAATCTCGTACTTAAATAATGCAGGCATTATCATAAATGTATACTAGAATTCGAACCGGGGACATTAAAAACATAATTAAAGTAAAAAAAATACAAAAGCATAGATGCAGTCAAACAAAATATAACAACTGTCTGTGAAGTTGAATAGCAGACCTCTAGAATTTACCCATTCCTCTCAAAAAACGCTAAGGACGTGTTGTCTGAACATTACCGCATAAAATCTCTTATGATCCTCGGAAATTAAAACGGATACTGGCAAGGAAGCGACGCGACTTCCTCACCTTATCTCCTAGGCTGTGTTATCTCACGGAAATATGAAAAAAGATATATGGAGATCGAAGAGAATACCGGGAGAAAGGGAAAATGACAAAACGACAAGATCGCAAACTAACAATTTGTTTCAGGTTATTTATTGAAGCATCTCCAAATATGGTGTTATTTCTTTTGTTATTTATGACAATCGAATAAATGCGTCATGGACCCATGTGGTAGTATGGTGACTGCTCATGGGCATCAAGCATATCAAAAATTATGTCTTTCATACACAATTAACCAGACTATTATGCACCAAGGCCCGATGAGGTCGAAATTGACCATACCTTGAGACTAGACTCTTTTGATATGTTGAAGGTGCGGCCCCATCGCCGCACATAAAGAGGCTACACACGTTTGCCGCATGCCCGTGCACAGCGTGCGCCGCGGTGAAATCGCGCCTTTACAGTGCAGACGGACAACGACACGACACACGTTTAAAATCCATCCACTCGTTTAGCCTTTAGATCGTGCCAAAGAGATTGACATACAAACAAACTAACAAACAAAAACATAGTTACATACAAGCATACTTACCTAAATACTCGTATTACTCGATGAACTATGTAGAGAGAGAATGGAATGAGTTTAGGGAACGTCTTTTTATACATTTGAAAAAAGAATGGATAATAGAGATGCAAATAGCAGCGACTGGCAACTCACACTAAATCTATAGATTCTTTAGTGATGTCATTTTATTGTAACAAAACAAAAATCCTCATAATAAAGTGAAACAATTCTCGGAAGTCCGAATCATACATTATTGTTAATTTTATACCGATCGCCTTCGATTCATCAGTTTTGCCTATTATATTGTAAAGTCCAAAGTCCATGTTTTAGTTGACATTAGCGCTTCAAGGTTCAGTAACTGGACTTTGCTCAGAACGCAATATTTGTTAGGCAAGTATTTCTTATATGTGTGCATTATATTTTGTTTTTTAAATTGGCGTTACCTAGACGTAACACTTACTAACTTCATACTAATAAATTAGCTTCTTCGTGTAAACTTTAAGTATGCCAAATGTCAAATTTGTACGTGTTTATTGTTATAACTGTTATTACTTACCATACGAGTGTCGAGTCGTAGCCATAAATCAAACTTAATGGTGTCAGCTGATTGTCTTTCACCATGTCATTGCTACGTCACACGTTACGTCACTTCCGGTTAACCTCGGCACTACGGTCGAACTAACCCATGCTACCTACACCCTCACCATTTAAATCCAAATTATTTATTTCGCCTTAGAAACTAACTGGCTAAGTTGACATACGTCACATTAAAGAATATGACTTTCATTATAAAATAAATCAGTAATGGAATAAACAAATATTTTTTTCGATCTTTAAAACATCAATTCACTTAAATACGATTGTTGTTATCGATCGAGAACGACACGATTATTTACGATTAAAACAATCGATTCAAATTAAATCATCGAACATCTCTACTTTACTTATATTGTAATATACGCAGTGACATATAATGTTATCATTCACGTAACAACGTGCGTTGAACTGTTTGTCTTGTAACCGGTATTACGTACTCGCAAATTGACAAAAAACCGGTTTCTGTCACTAAATGTGTCTCCATTATGATCGTTCGTCGTAATTTATTATTAATTCTATTGCTAAGTTTTAATTTATTCAAAATATAAACTGGTTTCACTAAAATATCACGGAGGTCCTTTAATTTCGATAATGCGTGCAAAAATGACATCATTTATAATGTGATAGTGATTTTAAAACAAAGATTTTTAGTTTAGATTCAACATTCATGTTTCTGGTATCGAAAAAAAAGAACGGAAAGATGTTGCATTCCAAGTACAAAATCAAGGGCATGACTGAATAAAAAAGAAGGATTATTTCTTATAATTAATGAAGTGATTAACTACAGATAGATGTAAAAAACTGTTTAAATTGTAGACTTATTTCTACACCTGAGAAGCATAAGGGCCT
>DWOX01000453.1:0-10202 GCA_018251315.1 Nastra julia | reverse complement strand
AAAAATAGGAAAAGTTTTCTCAAAATTCTTGTATTTTCCACTTTTGTAATGAAAAAATACGTAGATATATACCTAGAATTTCTTGACCTACTTTGAAGATAAAATTGGCCCCCATGGCTCTTTAATTCCATCTAGTCGCTTAAAAGCCGTTGCCGCTAACATTAAAAAAACTATTTTACGCCATTGGATTTACATCCATAATCGTTGTGTTAGTCAGTCCGTTAACATTTCATGATGTAGATAGCCATTCTATCGAGTGACCGTTATTAATATTTATCCTGGAGGAGCTTCGCAAACATATTTTGTTAGCGAGCACGTCCGGAGCGGCGCGTGACACGCGGGGGACACATTTATTTAAAGAGTAGTGCGTAGGCACCTTTATGATCATTGAGGCCTTTTGGACCTCATATCGTGGCGGTTACTAAACCTACTTACCTACTAAGGTATCCTAACGATATGTATGACTTAACCTAGATACGAAGGCTTAGTTAATAGTTACTAAGTATGAACGTGTTTACTTTAGAATTGATCTTACTGTAGTTAGCTTAAGTTTTTTTATATTACAATGGTAATCTATAAGCAAACCGACAGCGTGACGTCATAGCGATTCGGCGGAGTAACGACGTAGTCACGACATGATAACGAATGTCTACGTGCAGTCCGCGCGACTGTATAATAGCAGCTAGCAACGTTTCTATAGATGGCAGCACCATCGTCCACGTTCTTTAAGAAATTCAGTTACAGTCCTTTAAATTATCTTGCCTTTTTGTCCATTAATGTTGCTAATAATAGTAAAATATAATGTCTTTTTGTATGTATCTTCTGTCCAATTTTTAGTGAGCTCTACAATCTACTATTTTTTGAATATATTGGTAATAAATCTTGTAATGCAGGTATCCCTGGCTAGGAGATTCCGGCGGCACGGGAATTCCGGGAAAAGACAACTATATTCCAGACAATCTGAAGAAGAAATAGTACTTTATTAACATAATCACATTATAATTTATTCAGAATCAAAATTAAAAATTATATACTATTGCCATATTTTTACACACGTTTGTTGAAAGAGTAAATTTGTTGGACTTCGTAACAAAATTATATAATTAGTGTTTTGTTGATTTAGTTCTGAATAAATTATATGTATAATTGTATATAATGTAATTATACAGTCGTGGAGCAGTGACTAGTCATTGCGTTTTAACATTAAATTTTTAATTACAGTGTAAGAGTTATTTAGCTATGAACTTAGAATATGGTTATGGCGAAAAATCACTTTTGTAAGATAGTAACTACGTGTATATTATATCCAACTATCGCCGCTATTGCGTATATTATCGTGATCCAAAAAAGAGATTTTATTTCATGTATCCCCGTAATTTAATGCGTTTTAACCTCTAGAGTAAAAATATTGGTAAAACGCCTATTTACTACTGTATTTAAAATAAAACTTATATGTACACCATTTATTTATACATCTCTTATTTAGATACTTGAATATATAATATAGGTTAGAAAGAGACGATTTTAGTTAAAATCGTTATTTTAATTACAATTTTTATATGATGGGAATTTTACGTTACATAAAAATAAAGCGTTTTTTTAAATCACGATTAGTAGATTACGATATTATACATGAGAGCTGTCGGTATTTATTAAAAACGTTGTATTTTTTTTTCAATTTACTTTTGAAAAAAAAAGTATTATAATTGGACCCTAAAAAATTGGCTATTCAAAAAAAATTGTTTTGACGTCATTAAAGCCTTTAATGGTTTTTGTACAGATTGACTTATTTTTTATGTATTCTGACAGGATTTTTTTATCTACCTACCTGTTTATTTTCAAATACTCATACTTTAGGAGAGGAGCGAGTTCATTGCCCTGGATTCGTAGTAATAAAGTACAATAATAATTATTATAACTCTATAAAATTTCGAATGTTGGTGCTTATTGTTAACCAATAAATTAAATTGTAAACAGTAAATTGTTTTTTATTTATAATATTTTTTCATTTATAACTGCTGTAGGTACATTTTTTGGTACACTACACACTCTACAGCCCAAACAGCTTGACGGATTTCAACTTGTGAGGCGTCATTGAATTGTCAACTTTTTGAGTACAATAAGTTTTTTTTATGAATTAAAATATGTGGACATGTAGTCCGGGATCCGTAGTACATTAGTTTTCACTTATTACTATCAAGCAAATTTTACGAGAGTAGCTTTATTTCGATGAGACAAGCAACTTTTTCTATGACATCGATTCCCAAAAGTGGTAGATAAAGGAGATACATAGAGACAAAATATGTTGACTTGACTCGACTTAAAATTTATTCCTAACTGGTTTTTTCTTTTTTAAATATCGAGATATTTATCTAAATTTTACGAAAATATAATTGTCGGAAAATCTTTATGGTTTTATCAGACAGTCGCCCTTCTCCAAAATGATGAATAACGAGGTCATGAAAAATGATTACTAACCAACAGATTAATTTTTTTTGCTTACTACCGTTTCTGTTGTATTTTTATCATTCAGTACCCATATTGTCGTACAAATCATATGGCACATAGTTAGGTCCAGTTGGTCAATTTAATAATTTTCATCTCTGATATTTCCTTTATCTACCACATTTGAGGATCGTTGTCGTAGAAAAAGTTGCTTGACTCATCGAAATAAAGCTACTCTCGAAAAATTTGCTTGATAGTAATAAGTGAAAAATAATGTACTAAAGATCCCGGACTCAAGTTTTAAATTACCAGACACTGCATTTCTATTTACTCTTGTTAGTGAAACCCGAGCTGTTTTGACTTAGACTTCATTGTTAGCAGGGCTTATAGACTATTATTTCCTACTTACTATCTCTTTGACGACGCACTGCGAATATGATAATGCAAAGGAAAGCAGGTAACAAAGGACTTTATCTCTAAAGAAGATTACAACAGTCTTGAGCAAACGACAAGTTTTCCGCACAAAGACCCCGGACAACGCTGCATACTCGTTACATAAAATATTAAAATATTTATGGACTGTATTCTCTATTTTCGTTTTAGACACCAAGCATAAATAGTATTGTAGAGGACTTGGTCACACACCTCAATATGTTAGATTGTTTATAGACCTATTTTCTTGGCTGGGACATTATAATAGTATTGTGCAGTACCAAATTCAACATTTTGTGAATGATTTCTGAAGGGAGTGGTCATCCTTTGAAACGTATTTCCGGGATCCCATAGGACATAAACGATGGGTTAAGAGATGGTCACAGAGTAAACTGGGCGTCAGACCCTTGCTACCTTCTAAAGGGCTAGTGACGTAGATATTCCATGGATTAGTATACGTCAATTCGGCTTATTCATCAAATCTCTTAACTCACAATTCCATTTAACATTTCATCTTATTAATTCAAGACCAGCAAAATTTACAATACAACAGGAATCCGGAAACAAAAGCTTAACAAGATGACCAGTTTATTCCGATAATTACGCTTAACGAAACGGATTTCAATTTAGCATTTGGTAGAAATAAGGCGGCCGTCGTCTTCAAATATGAATGGAATATTTTGCGCAATTGTTTTATATAAGCGGGCGACAGTTCACGTCTCAGATCCGTCGAGATTTAATTTGAGATTGCGCCGGAATGGCTGCTCGGAACTTTCTCCATATTCGCGTGCATTAGCTGCTGTTACTGCCAGTTTGTTATACTACATATTAGGTAGTGTACCACCTCGTTCCATGCCAGTTTAGCCGCATATCTTTGCTTCCAATCATGCTTCCTACTAACCTATTATTTTAGATGTAATTTACAGGAGCTGTACATATTTTTAGAGCGAAAGGCGTCTTATAAGTGTGTCAAAAAAGGCTGTTAGGTTGTGACAGTTTTTGAGAATTATTTTCAAAAAAAGAATTCAAATAATAAAAGCTACTTAAAATCTGCTTACTTTGCTTTTAAAATCTGTTTTCATACGGAATTTAGACTGGTCTTCTATCCCGTGAATTTGCCTATTTTAACCTAGCTTGGGTAGCGACCACCTTGCTTATACTACAATAAAAAAGACAAACACTAACAAAACTCAAACAAGGCACCCATATTGTTGTAGAGACATGGATTTCGGATCGGTTTTTTAAATTGTTTAGAACCAAATCGTGAAGATGTGTGCGTGATTGAAAACTTTTCTATTGTTAGCCTCTCTTGTGCTTAAACTAACTGTTAGACAATATGTCATGTTTTTCTTCTTTCTTGTCTCAAGTGTCTTCTGATCGTCAGTGGATCATGTTAACCACTTGTCGTCATGGCATTTCTGTTTTCCATAAAAGACAGTACTCAGTTGACTTTAAACGAGGATGGCAACTAGCCAGCCGCAGGAAAAGGATAAACGGTTGCTAGCCAACGCCTCACTGCCATCTCTTGAATGTTTAATGGTAAATTTGACGCTTTTTTGGAAATGGACATTCGAAAAAATATACCCTACTGGATCAGTGGTGTACGAAATGACACAATCCCTACCCATATTATAAATGCGAAAGTAACTCTGTCTGTCTGTTACGCTTTCACGCCTACTCCACTGAACCGATTTTGATGAAATTCGGTATGAAGATAGAACTGAACTAGGAAAAGGACATAGGATACTTTTTATTGCAAAAAAACTTATAGAAAGGGTTGAAAGTTTGTATGGAAGTTCCTTATTGTCAAACATAAAATCATGTACTTAACCAATTTTGAAAAATAGTCTAGACCTTGGGAAAGACTATAGGCTACTCCTTACCATGTCGCGCGATATAACCGAATTCTACGCGGGCGCAGCCGCGGGCGGAGACCTAGTACATTATAACGACGACGTAAATTCAATAACCACGTACAAAAACCTAAACATATCCACAAAACCAGGCAGGTAGACGTTCCTAGTACACTAATAGGCTAATAAGGTCCCCAAAGGGTATTCCTACCGATTGACGCTCTCGTAACAGTCCCCGAAGTATGCAAGGGAGCTCCATAAAATATAATAAGACTATTACTCGCATGATGAAAACGGGTCAACGGTACTGTACGAACAACCTACTTATACGAAGGTACTAATACACGAACTCATAAAAGAATATGCTCATTACCACGCTGAAAATAAGCGTGCTACGCAATTGCTCGTATTTACTAGGAACGAGCATGCTAGCTGTTTTAAAATCTGTTGCAATGGGCTTACAGCACGCCCCTTGCACCTAGCGTAGGGATCGTGCTTATAACAAACAGTTATTTATTTTTGAGAATGTTTACAATAAGTATGCTTATTAGCTATATAAACACACGTGCTACTAATTGGCAATTGCTGAATAGAAGCTTGCTTTAAGTTAGTTACCAGCGTGTGTCAGTAGCTTTATGGCTACGGAATATCTCGACATGAGAAGCATAAGGGCCTAAGTCACAAATCACCGGTTTACAGAAGTACCAGACGAAATACCACATAGGACCTTATGCTTCTCAGGTGCAGATATGTGTTCGATGCTCCGTGTTTATGGTTCCTACACGTTTATGTCTTTGGTTCTTGTTCGTTTCATTCAAACTGAAGGTATTATAGTTAGTAAGCCATTATTTAGGTTTACAATCACAGTTCGTGTGTACGGTCGCTTCATTACTGCGTTTCATATAACCGTAAAGGGTTAGGGGAGACACGAGGAAAATAAAACGTTATCTGCTAACTACAGTTCGTATAGTTACGTAATCGGGGTCAGATTCACAATAGAACAATGTCGCAAATATGTTATCGGATTGACTACATTAAGTGGCTGCAATAACAACTTAATCAGACATGATACGAACAAGTCTCCTCATTATTTTCTCTTATCAATGAACGTACGAGATAAAGCCCCGACTTATTCTTACAGATGACATTTTTATGTCGCCAGAATAGGGAAATAACGAAGTCATAAATGTGACTTGGACGATAAACAAACTGTAGCCTTCGAGATAAGTCTGTTCAGTACGAGGTAATAGGACGAGGAGAATCGAATAATAGCTTTGTACGGTTAATAGTCGCGCGTGTGTAAGAAACGTATAAGGACGTATTTGGACTTTTTTGGTTCCCTATTTGAATCATGTCAGAGCGTCGACAACGGGCGGTCGGAAATTATTCCCGTCAATTCTGTGGGAATTTTGGTGCGATCTCACTGATCGTGCAAGTCTATTACGTCTGGTATGATTTCGTCATTATATCGCTCAAACATGTCATCTAATGATGGCTTACGTAATGATGCTTGAAACTAGTTTTGCGTTCCTGAAATTTAGTCAAGTTCTTTTTACTGATTTGTCTGAGGATGAGATGAGGATGAAATGTTGCCTTCTAGTTTGTCTTAATAGGTATACTTGTTGGCTGCCAAATAGTCAGGATATTTGAGTATTGACTCGTCTCACCTATAAATAGCTAGAGGCTAGGCCATTAGAAAATTTACCAGTTTTGGGTTGCCTATAATCTCGTTCACTTAAGAGCTGTGGTGCAATTTCTAGGTCTTCCCAATTACAGTGAGAAACTCGAGCTCGTGTATGGCTAATGGTTGAAGGCGACGACAATTCAAAATTTCCTTGCCAAAATATTCAATTTATGTACAGAAATAAATATGTCATCTCGTTTTCTTTAACGCTTGAACCATATAACTTATTTCAATCATAAAACTTTACCTTTAATTTCCTTTTCCATAATAATTTCTCGATTGTATCAACATTTTCTTCTATCATTAGCTGAGCATAAACGTACATAATTACCAATTAATTTTACGTCCTAATTTCATGCAGCTAATTAATAAGCTTGTTAAGGTTACAGATGGGCAACGTTATTAAGATAATTAGACATTTCCAGTAAAAAATTCTCAAACTCACACAGGAAAGGCAATAATCTTTTACTTTGTCAGTGTTTTGTGAAATAAGAATTTAATTAACCGTCGTGTAATTTTGAAATGAAAAGAATTATGCCGGAGCGAACATCATTCTTATTAATTGTGCTCTCAGCAGGTTACCTTCTTCAGGACAAAGGATCTGTTTCCCAGTTAATTTCTCGATTCCCCGCTTCGTTTAAAACTATACCAACTTTTTATTCATTTCAGGATGTTTTACTGAAGATGTTTTTATTTTCTGAACTCTGAAAAATGCTTCTCCCTATTAAGTATATGCCGCCTCTATATACAATTAAAAGTATATGAGACATTGACGTCTTATAAACACATAATTTAATACTGATATAAAAACTAAAATAGCTCTTAATGTAATGATTATTATGAACCAATTTGTTTAAGTTTTAATTGATATAAGCTCCTTACAACCAAAAGCGGAGAATCGGTCCCAGAATCCTTATATTTGTATTCTGAAACTCGTTAGCTTTGAACATCTCGGAAATAGGAATTTGGCTGAGATTCGTATTTTTGTCGAGACAAATAACATGTACCATCGATAAGAGGTTGTCGTCGGCTCGTCTGTCGACGCAAACGAATCGTTTTGTGGACAATCTCGTTTTCTACTTATCTTTTATTGGACAGCGCATCTTACCACAACTCTAAATCTTCTCTTATTACAATACCATATTAACTACCAAAGCTATTAACTCTACTGTCCGTTTTAGACTTGTCCTATTTAACGTTTACGAAAATTCTGTTACAATAATCACAAATTTTCAGGTTATTCAAACTTTTGCAGTAATGTACATATAAGTGATTTCATAATTTCTTTTATCATAATTGCTAAAGTATTTGCAAAAATCGCTTGAAGATGAACAGTTACGTTTCAATTTTATATTTTTTTATTCCAAGTATATATTTTTATTACAACCCAAAAGCTACTCGTATATTTATGTTAATTAGGTGAAGATTTATTTTGTTGAACGCGCAATAATTTGATTTCAATGAATTAGGATACTGCTATGCGAGGTACCACGCCACAAAAAGAGATTAAGTATAACAGAATACTGTGTCAGGCACATACTACTTATATATACAATTTTTTTCTACTTACAGCGTAAAAACTTTGTGGTAAATGCAAATCTTTCGCAACGTTAGGTGATCATGGCTGGAAAGAGATTTGTACAATATGGCACGAATTTCGATAACGTTCAGTTTTTGGCAGTTTTCATGCGTAAAGTAGTAAGCCACGCAACATTTGGTGAAAACATCACGTTCGTTACCGATATGTTCAGGCCTGAAAACGATGAGATAGTTATAGTTTACGCGTGAGAATGAATTTTCGAAGAGAAACACTTCTTATCGACGGCGTGAAGAGGTTGTGAATAGACGTGATATTTACGCGCTGTACAGTCGAAATTGCTCGACAGATGTCATCATCTGACGTGTCATTACATTCGTTTTCATTATAACAGTGACATAGTTACTTATATTCCTTTTAATTACCTTGCATTTTAATCCTATTTTTTACACGAGTACAGAAGATTCTCTTCATATGTATGGGGTGGGGTATTTTAGTAACAGCACTTTGACTCCAAGCCAACCGACTCATATTCTCAACGAACTGTTGTAAATAACTCCATTCTAGCAGCAGAACCAATATCGACTTGTACAAATCGATCGTCAATTCAAATGTGAGTCACGTTCGAACTAAAAGCCACTTTATTCAGGTGGTAATGATAGGTATTGTATTATAGGAGAATAAAACGAGCGGCCTTGTTGTGTTCTATCCACCAGGCATCGCGACTCCGCCGCCATAATTGTCGCGGGTTCACTGTGTGCCACAATATGAATTTGTACTCTTTTGTCCACAGTTTTTAATTCCACCGGTAAAATGTATTGTTCGGGGAACAAAAGTCTGTGGTGTCATTGTTGTTGGCCAAAGTTCATTTAAATTCCGTGCCCGTGAGAGGGAACAGTAGCAAATATGAATTCCTTTAGTCCTATTGTCAAACTGGTCTTGCTCGCTATGGTATAAAGCTTTTCAAAGCCACATTGTATTATATCTGTGCGGGTTCTGTTTAGACTCCGCAACTAACTATATATTACAATTAATGTTGGAAAGTATCTTAACAATAAGGCGCCCACGACGTCCCTTTATTGTGCAGTAACGTTCTATTTGTTTCTGTAGGACCTTAGTTAATATCATGTTGATGTTTATCTAGTGAGGTACATACAGCCTTACCTACTTTAGAAACAAAGTTTGGCTAGATTTTCAGGTACTTAATATTCAATGTTCACCATCAAATAGCTTATCAAATTCTACGTGTTTGATGAGCAAGTTTGATTTTGTAGGAATATGTTTGATTGTCTGTATAGAGAATGTTGCATGAAGGTATATTTTTTCACAAAGTTATCAACTGCTATGCAATGTCGAGAATAAGGTCACGTCATAAATTACGAGTAATAACTATAACTCAAAGCAAGTTTCATTTAATGCCATACATCAGTTTCCACATGATGCCATATAACAGACGCTATAAAAATGCCAAATAAAATGAACCAGTCAAAAAGAGTGACATCTATAACATTTTGTTACCTACATACTACATCATAACTTCGTAACATTGTTGAGACCGTATACTAGTATTATATCACAATATAGATGAGTTTATTTCCTCGTATCTTCTCCTCCGTAGTAAAGCACCTTAACGAAATAAGGGTACATTCAAAAATTTTACGTGCATAAGTGTATCATTGATACTTACATGAACAAATCTATACCTGAGACGCATAAGGGCCTATGTGGTATTTCGTTTGGTTCTTCTGTAAAGTGGTGATTTGTTACATAGGCCCTTATGCTTCTCACGTCAAGAAATGATTTTTGAATTTAGAATTTGAATTTTGAGAGAGACTAACAGTAGTAAAACTGGTATGTACTTCTTTTCTGATACCACGCTCGGCACGCACACATCTTTACAATTTAGTTCTAAAAAACTTCCGAAAACTAACCGAAGTCGGTGTCTACAACAGTGTGTATGAGTGCGTTCGAGCGTTCACTATGTAGTTTCACTACTGATAGTCCCTTCGTATTGTGTTTATATCTTCCATATTGTTTCTCCCGTCAATCACCTCTGCATATCAATTGGGTTGGTCTAAGGGTTTAACTTGGACTTCTAAGACACATTAATTGTCAGAGACTTTGAAGAGGGATGTTATTATAAGGGTCGCTTGAGCCGAGTAATTGATTTTAGTTGTTGTAGTGTATAAATTAACTAATATCAATGTCTTACGAAACATTTCACACGCTAAGTTTGCGACTTATATTTCAT
>DWOX01000452.1:0-10211 GCA_018251315.1 Nastra julia | reverse complement strand
TAATTATGTCCTATTTTTTAATTATCCTTAAAATTTTAACACGTAGGTACTTACATAGTTTTCAGGACAAAGGAGAGAGGGTAATTAGAATAAGTACTCAATTAAGCTTTTTATTTTTCTCATTAAAACCTGTTGTAGCGACTTTTATATGCTTTACCTATGATACACCTATTTGATAAGAGCTGTGTTT
This sequence comes from Nastra julia, assembly GCA_018251315.1. Lineage (NCBI taxonomy): Eukaryota > Metazoa > Arthropoda > Insecta > Lepidoptera > Hesperiidae > Nastra > Nastra julia. Next base: position 10,021 of record DWOX01000452.1, on the reverse strand, counting down.
TTTTCAAGGTTTCTCCAGCCCGCGAGGACGAATCGGATAACGCAGATGGAAACACAAGAACCTAAATAAACACATTTAATCCTACATCGCCTCCGGTTTCATTGTAAGTACGGAAACTAAAAAACTAAAATAGATTACCGGCACACAGGCTTTCCTAAGTCAATGTTGTAGGCTGTAGGTAAGTTGAGATAATATCCGTGCCGCGCCAGCTTCCGGTACACAATGTGCCTATAGGGAGACTTCCGGTGTGCGCTAATGGCATGCCAGAGCCACACTGCCACCACCGTGCCAGTCTCCGCGCCAGAGCAGTGCCACTCCCCTCGAACCTCTTTTGTTCCACAGATATTGTTATTCTCTCTGTTAACAATCGCCCAATTACCGCGTGAAAAATGTTGCCAAATTAATTTTCAACGAGTGTTCTGTTCGTGGGTAAATGTAGCGTGAATAATTATTTAAATTGAATTGAGGATATTCCTGTTTTTTGTGAACTGTTTTTAAATTACCGAAAGTTATCAGTAAGAGCTCAAATAACGTAATGCAGACATAGAATACAAACTAACATTCTTTATTCAAATTTCCACCTTGCTGGGAATGGGATTGAGTAGCGGTTGGGAGGACCGAATGAATAGTATTCCAGGATAGTAACCATTGAATAATGACACCTTCGAACATTATCTGTATTGAAATATTATCTTTAGAATCCATTACTTAGCTAAACATTGCGTGTGACGCATCACATTTCTACATCAAGATTTCATTGTCGTCGTTGCGATGGGAAAGATCACTCCAACAGACTTCTTTAAACAACTCTAATTATTATAAGAATAGGATGTCTGGGAAACTTGACTACAAAGTTGTTTAGTAATTGTTAGTACTTGGTATTGTGATAACTGTCCCACTGCTGGGCTTTCTGACAAAGTGAGGGGTACAGGCTATAGCCCACCACCACCATATGAATGTGTCTGAAAACTTAGTTATTATTATTGTATAACTAATTTTACATTCTCCGCCATTTATAATACTTTGTAGCTGTTCCATTTACGAACGGCCGGGCTTTTAACAATAACACCGGTTTATAGAACATAAATCGCATTCTACTTTACGACAGGATGTAAAGTAGTCACAGATTAAAGAATTGCTTTGTATTGAGGATCATTGTTACACAGTACTATGCAGTCTGTAATTAAAGTGTTGGAAGCCGATCACGTCAAGGGGACAAAAGGCAAAATCGGAGATGCTTAGTTCATTGTTTAGTGAAATTGTATTGAGGGCTCGCCGCCGTCGATAGGCGCTGCTAATGACGTTTTGTGACCCGAATTGGAACAAAAAACAAGCAATTTACTTCGAGCGCCGCCCTTTGTGGCGGCGGCCGTCGGGGTGCCGTTAATATGTACCGTCTGCACTTCAAAATGAACGTTCGATTCCTAAGTGAATTTTAAATTTTCATTTTAATCGACTGTGCTAAAACAGGGCAAGGTTTTCGAACGTATTCGTGTATATGTAAATTTTTGCCACGCTCTACAGCTCAATAGCCTACGGAAAATCTCATAAGAAGTACCATTGTATTTCTCTCCATTGTAAGAGAGTATTTTTAAAATTAATATCTGTAAATTCTAATTCCCCTAAACATCTATCTCTGACAGGACCTATTAATCAACTTACGGTCCTTCCCTACCTATACGAGACTTGTCAAGATGTATCTGAACAACAGAGAATGGTAGTACTGCAAGCTTGTTTGCTTTTCTCACACCATAAAAACAATATGCTTTAAATACATCAAGAATCACTTGTAAATCGAACATACTCGTAGTTTGTATCAAGCTAGCAGCCACACTGCTCCGCTTTGGCACACAGCGGTCCATGCGGCGGCCGCACAATATGCTTTTATTAACATTAGCTAACGAGCAATGTAGGTAATGGTTTAGATAGCACACAACTACTGCTACTGCACTCTGCAATACTAACACCGCAACTTGATATTCAGTTACTGATAAACTGTGTGGCGTAATGGTTATTGGATCGCTGTGTAAAAAGTAATGGGTTTGATTCACAGCGGGATAGGAATTTAAATGATAATGTTTGCTCTCAGTGTGGGTCTTTCCTTTGTATATTTGTGTTGGCAAGACATTAAATTGTAATTGTAAAAAAGAAAACTGAGCTTGAACAGATGAAACGCTCCAATTTTTTTTATTGATATTTGTCGCGGAAACTTCCAATAACTCCATCACGCGGATAGCAGCAGCGGATCGTCGGCTCGTTTTTGCGAAATAAAAAGTAATCACACAATAAACAACTATGCACTATCATATTTCACGGCTTATGAAAGAGATGCATGATTTACGAGCGCAGCTGCTCCTCTCGCTTTCGCGCGCTCTGTGAAAGATTTATGAAGAGCCTTTGATGCCTGAGTAGATCTAATCTGATACGTCAAAACAGATTCCAAACAAATTTCCTGCTGCACGAGATTAAAGAATTTTAGGCTGCTCGAATCCGCGAATTAAATCTACGACATCCGTCGTGACAACGATCTCGGATGGCTGAAAGAAGTAACGCTACATTTGAATTTTGGCAAATTTCACCAGAGCCCTGAAAATTTAAATATGCTGCAGAACAACGTCTACCAGGGCAGCTTGTTAGTTGTAGAGTACCTACCTCGAACAGAATCAATGATTTCAATCCGCGCCACAAAGAATATTAATATGTAAGTATTCTATTATTCTAGTACTGCTTTCTTATCTAGGTCTTGATGGCGACCAGCACTACTATACACATTAAATGTATCCAAACAAAAGCATAAATGTGAAAAAGGAGCCAAGTTCGGTGAAACTGTTGTATAAACGACGGTTGGAGTACACGTTCTGACTGATAAAACAACACAGAACTAAATGATGCCAAGTTTCATGACATTTCTTTTAATTATGGCTGTATTAATGTATGTTTCTCTATTCATTTACACAATGTTTCTTATTTATTACAGGATTTTTAGTTACCAAGCAATGGGATAGGCGACAGAGTATTAAAACTTTACGTAGTCTGTTGGACTATAAAAGACAATTTTTTTCTTATTGCTTTCAGGACAGAACCTTACAAGGAGTTTATCTAATTCTAAGACCCTGGGTAAATTTACAGTTAGATCATAATATTTCTTAGACTTGCAAGAAAGAAAGTGCCTATTTGCAAATGTGTCCTGGCCTTGCGGCGCCTACATTATCCCCGAGCTAGTCAAACGATGCTCACATAACATTGAATATTTATGGAACCTTCGAAGGTTGTGTTATGATACAGCACTAGCGGAGATAATAAGATGTTATTTTTCAGTGTCGGGGTAATGTCTGCGATGACGTCATCACGGACTACAAACTACAAAGAAGTCCGCGTGACTGCAAACACGAGCAGTAAATACGATTAGGAGCGGTCTCCACACGAACAACCCAACAATTTTAATGGGGTGTCCTATTAAAATGTAATTTAGCACAAGTTTGTTGAAGTACGTTCGTATGTTTTCCTGCAAATGTTAGACCATTTTTTTCAGCTTGGCTTTCGTTTGCTATGACAAAATTGCTATGAAGTGCTTAAATAAAATGTTTTTTTTTTAAGTCGAGACTGGAGTACCTACTACCGGACCATTATTTATAATGCTTATGGTACTGGATAAACTACTTAACTTCGGACACTGCGAATGTAAATTGTGAATCTGGTTCCAAACATCAGTCATATTATATAAAAAGAAACTTAAATATGGAGTTAAGTATTCTTTTTGTATATAATCTTCAAGTGGCAATTCTAAGTAGCTGTTATGGCGCGGCTGCAGCTGGAATGAGTATGACCAAAGTATAAAAACAAACGGGCGTTCGTATCGCTGGCGTAACTAATAACCAGATAAGGCTAACGAGTAGCTCCATAACAACAGCCAGCAGTCGCCCGTGAGCCGCGTAATAAACGGGTACCACCACAAGGAAATGTTACTTATCCGCCTGTAAAAATGACGTGCACTTTTCTCTGGAAACGACCGATTCTTATCAGGTATTCTGAACGAGCAGTCTAACCTCTATTCTTGAAATTAGTTAATGATTTGATTGTAGGCAATATCAGTGGCAGTATCGACAGAAGAAATTAATCTTTCCCAGCCATGCAACATTTCACTTCATCACTTGTTTTGTGAGCTTTGACGTCACGCTAAAATTAAACGCATTATAAAATTACCAATATTAAATCGCATACAACAATGGTACTCAAAATAGCCGGAGAATATAATTCAAACCAGCGATGCCACACACGCCTCTTGTCAAAAACAATCAACGCAATGTAAATACGTACCTAAAAGCTTTGAAGCGTACATAGTTGAGAACCGTGACATCAGCTATCGCCTGTCACGCACTACGTGACGTCGAGGACGGTCACGTAAGGTCAGTCAGGGTGACCGATAATATGGAATGGAAAGTTTTACGAACTTTTTTCGTGCATTACAAAGGCTACATTGTGTCGTTAAGCCACTATTGAAATACTAAGCCATTATCATTTGCATAGAGTTTCACTGATCATTACATTTTGCATTTGAATTTCAAGACCAGAGAACAAATCTACACCCGAGAAGCATAAGGGCCTATGTGGTATTTGGCTTGGTCCTTCTGTAGACCTGTGATTTGTAACGTAGGCCCTTATGCTTCTCACGTCGAGAAATGGTCTTCTTGATCCTTGGTTAAGTGATACGAACAGCTTCAAACATAATTTTCCTATAATTTGTAGAAATCATTACCATAGTCGTTACTCACCTTACTCGATTGATGCCATGATAATGATGAAATGGGATTAACTCTTTATGTTGTCCAACATTCAGATATTAAATTCCGTCACGCTTTAAACCAGACGTTAAATCTGATCTGTAGCAGACAGGCTAGCAGTATGTAAATGTGTTATCAAAAGTTCGTCGGTCCCGTAAACCAGTTTTCTCGTGTTATACAATGATTATTTTTCTGTATACAATTGTATACCCTGTCTGTACATTTTGATGTAGTTATTGTAAAAATGCTTGCGCTCATTGCGACTACCGACTCAGCCGGATAAAGTTATAAAAGAGAGAAATATATTGTGGAGTTAGCATCTTTCTTTGAAATGGTGGACAAGAGTAATAGTGTGCATTAGGATATGAACACAGTTATAAGCGAGAGCGGAAGCGGAAATGTAAATTAAATTTATTTATTGAAAAATTATCCACTAGGAAACAGATAAAGGGTTATAAAATTACAGAAAATGCTAGAAACGCATATTTCACTCGTTAAATCTTTGATAACAAGAAGACAACAAGAACTGAATCCAAAAACTACCTTAATATCATAGAAACATAAAACACAATGTGGAAATGGAATACCTAACATTAGGTAAACTTATTAAGATGTCGTGGGACTCCTTGGGTATTGAAGTGTTATAGGGTTGAGGTTCCTACAGTCAGGACGCTTTGCTTAGAGAAACACTTATTGTAACCCGCCAAATCTACATAAACATACAACCCATTAGTCAAACCCATTGTTTTTGTTTGAACAACTGCTCAACTTTCGGTAGAGCATTCACGCTTCCGCTTGTAACTAAGTATCGGCCTAACACGATATTTGCCTTCCACGTAACGACGCACATCTTTCCCCTTTTTATATAGACAAAGCACTCGCACATCAGGCGATATTACATCGAATCGTTCCCAGTAGTAGTACAAACACAGTTTTCGTGCCACTCCTTATATTCCGTGGAATAGACAAATAATGGAAGCAGCCGAAGCGATACAACTCTTACGAATAATAACTTTGCCTCGAGCTTTTTTGTTTTCTCGAAGTACGATCGATGTCGGGACACTGACATGCCTTTTATGTTAACCTTCATACAACTTCTTGGGAGTAGCAATGAATATGCCTCGAGCCGTTGAGGATTGATGATTTGAGTACAGTTATTTTATCATTTACAGCTAGGTATAACCGTCAGGTTTCCTCAAACGACTTTAATTTGTCCGGTTTATTAATATTTCAGAGAGCAGGACCTCCCACGGGTCCTCAGCGCGGCTAAATGTTCCCAGCGACAGTTAATTTGATCCTTTAACTGACAAAGATCAAACACGACCCGCAGCCGCGCCACAGGGCCGACCGCAGCAAACAGTTTCGTGTTACCGTCTGGAGCACTCCTCAAACTGGATAAAAATCAATTTGCTGTATGTCACGGAGGAAGATTACGATATATTCGGGTTTCAGCCGCCGGCTAATCCTCCGGGAGCGAACCGCCTCGTCAGCTGCTCGTGACGTCACGCCGCGGTGCTAACACCGAATCAATACATGCTCCTATTAATATTTACCCCTTATATCTTTCTAACTCGTTGTCGCAGTACTGGTTTTATAAATCCGAAGCTGTCTGATTTTGGAAAATGTCTATAACTCTTGCAATATTGCTTACATCTCCGGTCGACGGCAGCTGTAAAAAATTTGCTTGATAGTAATAAGTGACAAATAAATAACGTACTTGGGATCCCGGACTAATATGTATGGAATAAAACAGGAGTCGGATAATAAGTCGCTTGTCAATACTGTAGGGCTACGAATTATTTACACATTTACCTTGAAATTGCAGTTTCGTAGTAGTTCATATTAGCTAAATTGTTGTGAGTATTACTTCTTACTTACTTCAAAGAACACAGAAAAATCCTGCATGCCTGAAAAGTCTTCTTGGTCCCAAATTAACGTGGACAAAGCTCTTTATCGATATCAATCCCAAGCTTAGCGTGAAGACTTAGTGCAGGGACTCGAACTTATTCGACAAGTCGGATTTAAACTCAAAATCATCCGTCCTGTTGTCGCATTAGCGTCTTTTCGAAATGTAATCTTCCCCGAGACATTCCTTGACGTCACTAAAATAAAATGGTGTATTTCTGAAAAATGTCAGCTCGTTACAGGACACCGATCCATCGACGTGTACACCAGAATTGGACGTATTTATCGTTGCTATCCATTACTTGCTTTGTTAACGAGATACCACAGACACCTTTCATTGACCCAGCCATGTACTGTGAAATATCGGAATTCTCTTAGAGGAGGGTCGTGGAATTACATTTCTCTTTGACATTTTTTATCGAGCAATTCGGATGATGGGATATTTTATACGCAGCGTCTATTATCCTCGCGTCACCCGAGCCCGTATGGAGCGGAACAGATTTAATCCTTTGTTACGTGACGCGCTAACTAAACCTTCCTCGTGTAGGGATGTATTGTTAGAGGCGCAAATTGTACCCTATTGAGTTTGTTAATACTATACCGAGATATGTTATTGATATCCGTCTGCGCCTGATAAATACTTTCGTTTTATGTCCAGTTGTGACCCCTCCGAAAAATATTATACTCATTCGTATAATCCCTGGTGCGTTAGTAGATGTTTCTAAATAACTTGATAAATGAATAGATTAAGCTCATGTTCATCCAAAATATCTATTGTGTCGAGAGTATGTTTCATAGATAATGATGCTTTATTTCAATAGCTTACCTTTTAAACTCACATTTATTTTGAAAGACGATCACTGTCAAATATTTATACCACTCGACACATTTAAACTTAACAACTTTGGTCTAAATAGTGAATTTTTGATAAAGTGACTATATTTACGGGAGCTAAGGATAAAATAGTCTGTAGAGTACCTACAATTCTACATAGCAACATTGTTCTTTATACGTCTCGTAAATTTATGATCCGGAGCTGAAAGGAGAACCATATTCTCAGCAGAGCTCAGTACAGCCGTCTCCGGAGCCATAATCCTCTAAGAGCATCTTAAACTAAGCCGTCAAAGTACGGACGATAACTCGGACCGTGTTTATTTTCTAGAAACGTTATAAAAGAACTAATGTCTGCTCAAATCTCTTCCTTTGGGGATTAATAAAGTACGAGCGGCCGTAAGGTTATTGTTACATGGTACGATGTATTGTTCCTTATCTTTATACGATTTATAATGGCACGAATGTTACACAAAGCTTTATTTATTTGTGCTGTGGAATTTTTAGATAATTTTATACATACAACGTTCTGTATTAAAAAAGACTTTGACGTAGTAGTGAAAGCAGAAGCAAGACTATTTTTTTTTATTATTTTTCTGTACAAACCTCTTAAGTATTAATGTCTATTTAAAAATAACAACGAGAAACAACATACACTTTCGAGCGTAACCTCATCAAATATTATGTATTCTAGCGCCTATCTTCTTTCCATATTATAAAAGAGCACTCGTTCTTTGTATAAAGATTTGACGTCGAGATAATGTTATGGCGTCGCGTCCATCAGGTGCAGTCGTAGGCGGGATGAGACAAATCACTATGTTCGCGCTTTATGCTTTCACAATATATTTTTAGAGAGACGCTTGCGATAATACAGTTTAAGCTCCCACCACACTGTTTTCCACGATGTGATCGACAGTGTTCAGTGTTAAGTATTAAGACAATTGATAGGCCATATCGTGCAGCTTATGTAGACTTCTTGGGTGGCGCCACTGCCAAGGGAAGTTTGTTCTGTACCCAAGTCATTTCAATTTCATGCATCATCAAGTTTTTATATTTCTGTATTCTGCATAGTCCTTTAGTACAGTTAGTTTAAACCTCACGGCAGGATAATAAACGTGAGTAGGGTGTCAGGTTTCTCCCACAGAACGTGACTACGCTCGGTGCCACACAGTTCTTACCTGCCGCGAGCCAGTTGCTCCTCGTCAAACATCATCGCTAGTTTTTACCACGGTTATTTATAAAATAAATATACAGAGATATCAAATTATTCATTATTTTTAAGCAAGGTTTCAGAAATTTCAAAAATTCAGTTCGCTTCCTTAGTTTGCCATCTAAGTAAGCTTGCCAATAAAAATCATACCTAAAACTTTGTTTCGAGAGGCAGTAACTTGCTTTTGTTTCACGACTTAGCACAACAACACCCATTATCTTTTAATGCCTACTCGAGTTCCATAAAGTTGTTTACTGGGCCCATTATTAATAGTACCCATTAAGATACAGCGGTCAATAAAGTTGTTTGCTCAGACCTCTAAGATTTCCATCGCACCTTTACGACCTTTCTCCCTTAAAGTTGTTTATGACGTGCATTTATTTACGCGATTTATTACAGTTCCGATGGCTTGTGTCCTGTCTGCTCGCAGTCCGACCACAATGCAGGCGTCCCGCTCATGGAATACTAACCATTGTCATGTTGGAATTGTATTCCTATTTTCGCCTTACAATACTTTTTGGTGCTGCTTTTTGTCCAATTGTTACGAAGTGAATTTTACAATTACGTGCCCTATTGTTAGCCGGTGCTATGAGGTGTTACGTTTTTATCTATTTTTGGTATTTTTTTTAATTCATAAAGTAATACTTTCTAAGTGACAGTGGATTTTTGAATTGAAATGCTTGTATTAATTGCTTTTTCTTTAACAGCCAGAAATGAAGCTGATTAATAAGTTCGCAAATAATACATTTTATTACAACATTTTTGGAACGAATTTCTAAAATTTTGAAAGGAAGTTCCTTGAGATTCAGGTAGGGGTGTGGAAGGACAAAAACTGTAGATGCCCAAAAATATTTGTTTTATACATTTACACACGTAAATCTTGCTGAACTGTATTATCAATGGCTGAAATTGGAAGTTACGATTGGTATATAAATATTTGTTTGATAGTTCACTTTTGCAACTTGCACTTTTACAATTGCTACATAATTCCTAATCGTTATGGCTATAACTAAACATTTGTAAGGATTATACAATAATATAAGTACTCAACTACTATATTTCTTAAAAGGATGTTTCTACGGTTTCTCTGATCGTAAGTCGTAGTTTTTCGAGATTTTTTTTAAGGCGTAATGTTTTGAATGAAAAATTTAGCTTTTGCATTAAATTAAACTATTTCTTTATTCATAATTTAATCGATAGTTCATTATTTACTTTTTAATTGTTTAATGGCATTCATGCGAATGTAATTTTAAAAACGTATTATTTTGAATAATCTGTTTAATAGTATTCTAGG